>JANHAO010001194.1:0-34451 GCA_026873985.1 Saraca asoca
GGAGGGATCACCTCCTTAAATAGCGTTGAGAGAAGACCATTGACGGGTCCAGATTCATTCCCCTCAACTACCCACATTAATGGCCTTGGGAAAGGGGCCCAAATTCTGCTTCGGAAACCGCAAAGACATGGGGAAGTGAAAAGCCAATTCTAGAAACAATGCGTTCAACAAAAGTCAAAGGGTCACTAAACTCCTAGTCCGCTGCGCGCACTGAGAGTTGGGGGGCTTGTGTTGTATGCTAAAAAATACGACTCCATGAGAACGAGTCCACAGAGACGACAAAGGTGAGTCCTCACGACATGTCTTCAGATGCCGAGACGGTAACAATAGTAGAAGTCTTGCGCGCTCGCTCACTCGTGATCCGGAAGCCACCCTCTGATGACAGCACGACTTGACAAGCGATGTGTTCAAGGATCAACCCTGCGATCGTCCTACTCGCGCTCGTCCGCCCCAGCGACTCTCGCGACTACTCCATAATTATGAAAGCCCTTACAAGGGACTGTAAAGCATCTTGCCTGACACAATGCAGACCTACATGTCGGCCTGGAGAAAACTACTCCCGCAGCCTACAGTTAGATAGGGGTCTCTTCACCGTGTATGCTTATTTATTTGATGTGATACAACTGTAACTTGTAATTAATAATTAAAGCCCATCCTTCCTTTATAAATAGGAGGATATTGTTAGCAGGGAGGGGGCTGGGAAAAAATACTTAGAATGATGATAATGAGAAAACTCTCTACCATGGACGTAGGGTCCAGTAAATCTGGATTTAGCCGAACCACGTAAAGATCTTATGTCTTCTCCCTCGTCTCTTCTCTGGCTCATTCAGTTGAACAACCTGCACGCACACACTAATCTAGAATAAGTCAAGGATCCCAAAGAATCACCCGTTAGCTAGAGTTTGGAAGTGCAGACCAAAATCCGACGTCAACAAATACCCTTTACTAACAAAATAAATTATACATTTATGACTTTGTTTTCTTTTTCAATTATAATGATTTTTTTAGATTTTCAAAAATCTATTTTGACTAATTATAAACACAAATTTTCCTTTTTTTAGTCTTCAATTAATATATAAAAAAAAACCTTAAGGATTAACATAATTTTTTTCCTCTCTCATTACGCTCAATGCCTAGCTATCACAAGTTGACTTTGTGAATCAATTTAGTAGGCATATATACTTGATTTAGAAAAAACGTGACATAAAAATCAAGTATGAAGAGAAAGCCTCTATTGCACAAATTCAAAAGCAAATGCACTTGAGTATTATTTTTTCTATTTTGGGGGCGTTTGTGTATTTTAGCATATATCGTTTGTCTAGTGAGAATAGAAAAGTACATAATTATGATATTTGCATTTTCATCTTTGTGTCCATATGAAATGACACATAGATTCCTTTTTGAGTTATAGCAAAAGCCCTTATACTGGCTCGAAAAAAATATGTCTAGGTATGCCATATGGGTTTTGGCTTAGAATGCTCATTAGGAAGTGTGTCCAATGACCTAGGTGGGCATTGTAGTACGGGCCAAGGATCAGAGTGTGGTAGCTTATATGCTCCCTATACACATTCAAAACTGTGTAATGAGACATATATCAATAAAATAGTCATTCTCCCTATTCAAAAAGTCCATTCCCCATTACACACTAGAGGCTACTTATGTGGGACGTTCTTTAAGATTCAGTATGCATAGATACTCCGACTACATGTCATGCTACCTATAGGCATGTTGTGTATAGGATTTTATTATATGGGTGATCAAAATTAATTTTCCTCTGTTACCTATCCAAGTATGGCTTGAGTTTACTGAAAGACTATCATATTGGCCAGGAGTTTCTTATGTCGCATAGTATGTCCAAAAGAGCCATCGGCTCATGATAGATTGGTATTAAAGTTCGATTATGCTAGAGAGCAAATTAAGTGATAACAATTGGGGTAGATTTGGTTTATCTAAAGCATATGAGGGTTGTAAGTGAAACAAACACTCATTGAAATAGCAAAGAGATACTACTAAAGACTTGATCATGAGGATAACAAGAGGTTACATTAACTCGAGGGCTAATGTACAAGATATTACATTCAAAGAAATGTACATGGTGCATCAAGTGCAAGTGTGTGCAAAAATTGATATTATATAACAGGGGACAAGGTTATTCACTCATTCATAGTAGCATTCGAACGAATACAAAATCATCTGAAAAATTTAAGTGAATTGACGGCCTATCTAGAGGGATGAAGCCCTAGGAAAAGCTTTTGTCTTGTCAAGAAGGCTTGACCACATCCATGAAGGACATATTAGCTACCGGTGAAGCCTTGGTCATGTTAAAATATGTGGTCACAACAAATAGTTAACACATCTAAAAAGATGTATTGAGCAAACAAATCTTATTAGAAGAGTAAAAAACCATGTTAGAGAGCATAAATCTTACTCGAAGGAGTAAATTCAGAGGGGAAAATTGTCCAAGAGGGATCGATCATGCACAATGATCACGTAAGTGTAATGACAGAGTTATAGTGCTCATCCATAAGATTTGAAATGAGATGCTAGAGGAGCTAGCACATTATATTCACATGACAAGCAACAATGATACTTAATGTAGTGAGCTAAAGCTACATAGTTGCATGATAGAGTTATGACAATGACCTAAGGCATAATGGGCTAGCACTACATAGTTATAAGACAAAATTTATAGCAATAACTAAAGGATTCACAATTACTCATGCACAAGCAAACTAAAGCTCGCGCTAAAGTGGCAAAATACTCTATGTTCAATTCCCATCAAGCCATTATTGTCAGGAAGCCATCAAGAAGATTCACTTAAAGAAAGGTACTTCGGAAGGATATGCTCAAATTAGGCCACAATGGCTTAAACATCAAAGGATGTTTCTCGAGAAGTGCCAAAAGAAAGGGCACTGATCATTAAAGAAATCGCTAGGAAGGCTAAAAAACTAGTGAATGGCTATAAAAGTCCCAAGAAGCAAGCAAATATAAACTTTGAAGAGATAGCACTAAAGAATACAAACATATAAGAGGTTGTGAGGGCTAAGATGCTAGATAACATTAACTCCGAAAAGGTTGTGACCACTAAGATACCATAAGGGTACTAATTCAAAGAGAGTCAAGAGGATTTGATCGAGTATGAAAATGGCATAGCAAAATTTAATGGATTGATTGAAGCCATTATGAGCAGACCTTGTAAGCAAGAAATAAGACATATGCGAAAGCAAATCATGAGACTTGTGTATCTCACATTGGTGGAATGAGACATTAGATATGGGGTATACCTTGTAGTAGGTAAACTAAAATACCAAGTAAGCGTACAAGTTATAAAGGTGGCACACACTTAAGTTATAGAGGTAACAAGTTAAGTGTTATGTAAGGATAGCATGCCTACAAGCTACAAAGGTAGCGGGGAAATTACAAGTTGTAGGAGTGACAAATTAGAGAATTATGAAAATAGTGGCACATAAAGTATGTATCAAGACAACAAAGTAGTGTTTATGTAACATCCCAAAATTATCACCATTTATTTTAGTGAAAATGGCTTTTCAAAAAAATCCAAAAAGAGAAATTCAAAATTTTTTGAAACTTTGAAATTATAAATTTTGAGTTATAAGAAAATTAGAAATAATAGAAATTGATTATATGGATTTTATGAAACCCTTAGAAGGTCAAAAATTGATCAAGAATGGTAAAAAAACAAAAATTATAATTTTAAAATTCTATTTCTAGGAAACTTTAGAAAATTTGAAACAAGGGTTATTGACATCGAATGAGCATAAAATTATATTCATTATGAAAGTACCTAATATAACTAATTTGCATTAAATTTTAAATTTTGAAAATTGATAAGTGTATTAAATTTGAGTTCAAAATAAAAGAAATGTGGAATAGGGAAGTGGACAACTTATAAATAGTAAAAAGTTAACTTATTTTTTTTCCAAAATGGCCTTCCCTAGCTCGCTCACCTTCCTCATTAAGCCATTTTCACACGGGTAAACCCAAGCAATTGCTTTTCATCTTCTCCTCAAAGTTTTCACTCTCTCTTAATAATATTCATTTTCTCTCCTCAGGTGAGCTCTTAATCTTGCTTATTATTTTTTTAGATTTTTATTGCTGAATCTTCTCATCTTTCTCTTCATTCTAATATCAAAATTATATTGATTCATTGAGTATAACTCAGGTTATGAATTTTTGAAATTTTCTATCATTATTCATAGTGCTATTCAACCCATGAATTAATCCAATTTTTTTTTTATATTTTGGAGCTCAAATTTGTTATATATAGCTTTATTTATGATATATATATATATGATTAATTAATGAGAAAAATCTATAGAAAATGGATTAGAAACTAATATGCTCTTATTTTTTTTATTTTGAAGAGCATAGAAGATTTTAGTGAAATAGTTGTAATTTATTGTGTACAAGCAGTTAAGGTGAGTAATACTTACCATTCTTATGAATTATGATGTGATTCTTGCTTGAGATCTGTTGATTTATGGTGCAAACAAGTAAAAATGGGTTTTGTGATGATATGATGAAATCCAATGATTAAGTGGATTGTTGAGATGATAAGATGTTGAAATAGTAAGTTTATGTTTATTTATGCTTCAAAAAATATGGCATACTAAGATCTTATAGTGTGTTTTTGTGTTGAAAATGAGTTCCCTTATTTTTTTGCTGTTAATATGCAAAATCTACTTGTGCAAGTTGGATCACATTATTTTGAACTAAACCCGCCATCATGCTTGTAGAAACCTAGTTGTTTTTTTTTTATCAATTTGAATCAAATTTTAAACTAGAATTTTACTAATCAAATTGACTAACCTTACTCTGTTTTTCAATTTTGATCATGTTTAAAATTGGACTTTCCAAAAGTTTTCAAAATTTGGCAAGCAAACTCATATTTTTAACTATATTTTCCTTAAGTCAAATTAAGCCTTTCATAAATAAATTCTTAATTTTAATTATGATCATGCTCATTTTTTTAGTGATTTTACCTGTGATTTTGATCGTACTTTTAGCAAAAATTTCAACTTGTTTAGTCTCATTTTCTCTTACTTGAAACTACAATCCATTTCTTTGATTCAAAACTATAGAAAGCCTAACTAAACATATATGGCAAATATGATATCTCAAGGGAGTGGTTTATAAACTAACACTAATGAATACAATGGATGTGCATACAATAAATTTCTAAACAATGAGTTTAGAAGATAATGCAAATATGAGTTGAGAAAGCATTGCAATGATTATGAGTAATTGTGATTATGAAAGTATGTTTATTACAAACAATTATGTTGTAAAAAAACTTATTTATGTCTATAAGACATGGAATGATATACCATGATATGTGAATAATTGTGTTATGAATAGTATTAAAATATATCCGTATGAAATTGATGAGGCATCAATTATGAGGATAAGTTAATTGCATAATTGGCAATCTTTGAGACTTGATATATGAATAATGAAATGTGATGAATGAAAATGAGCCGAATCCTGGATATATGCATTCTAATATGATGAACGGAATAAGATTGATATGGATTAACAAGGTGAACTAAGTATTTGAATGTATCATTGTTCCATATGGCTATTACTTGAATATTAAAACTTGATATTATGAAATTGACATGCATAATGAACCTGAGAATGTGGTATATGGCTATGTGAGCCAAGATTGGCACAATGTGCTCAGAAATGAATGATATAAACTTACCTCAAAGGTAAGTCTTGATTACTTTAAAATTATTTGTGGAAAAAATATGGGAAATGGTATTCTAGTTGAGCTATGGATATGCAAATTTATATACCTTGTATTATGTAATGAATTCATATGTTTAGTCAGTGTTATTTCACTAAGTCCCAGACTTATTATTCTGTAAATTATTTTTCAAATACTCAAAAATTAGTAATTAATTCCCCTTTTAAAAAGTAAGATAGATAATCAACCAATGGAAATTACGATTGATACATTTTCCACCATAATAGATAGTCCTATAAGCATATATGAAGTCAAGATATATTATATAATAATTGTGAATATAACTAGCTGCAAAGTACTACATGAAGTAGAAATCATCCCTATACAACCCCTAAACGTGTTATTCATGATGGCTATGGGATGAAGTTATTCTAACCTATGCGTTTCGATCCATATATGCTATAGGTTAAACTAACTTTGTTTTACTTCATCCCTAAAGCAACCTAGGGTGTTATAGAAGAATATTCAGAAAAGTTAACTAGGGAGATTATTGATGATAAAATCCAATCAACTTGTAAAGTCTAATGAAAACCCCAAACTGCAAGTTATAAACACAAATATGAACAAGAAGGAGATAGAGAGAAAGGAAGAACAATGGACACCAGGAGCTTTTTTAATATGGTTCAGCTAAAATCAGTGTGATCTCCATGTTCGTAGTGGTTTATATTTGCTTTTGTGTGGTTGTTTCACTGTTTAGACTAGCAAAACAACAATACAAATATTCACTCACTATTTTGGTAGAGTTTCTGCATATATTTTCTTACCTTTTTTTTGTTACAATGATTTCTTTTCCTATTTATAGAGGTAGTAAGGGTTACAAATATAATTTGATAAGTTGTAAAACTATCTTTTCTACCGCTGTGGGCAATAAATGTTTCATGGGCAATAAATGCTTGGCTATTCCCTGTTGATTTCTAGAGGTTGACTTGTCAGTTGGGAGAATGTGCCTTTGACTGCTGATTAGACTTAGGCATTTTGTACCTTTGCTTGGGCAGCTAGCTTGATGGTCTAAGCTCGCATTGGGCGACTTGCCGGCTATGCAAGTAGATTTAACCAAAGTGTACTTTTTGGAAGATGGTTGAGGGCCTGCTTCGCCTAGCGAGTTGAAGCTCATATCTAGAGAGTTAAGGGTCATTGCTTTAGCCTTGTCCTACATCCTAAGCTTGTGATCAGCTATCTGATGCCTTTGTTGAGTGACCTTAACACTGGATTGTAGACGGGTTGGGCTTTTCCCTTTTGAATTTGTTTGCTGGGCTTTTACTAGTCTACACTAGATAGTATCAGATTATACCCATAACATTAGCCCCCAGCTCTTAGTTCGCTCTGCAGACTAAGAGCTAAGTTCACTGGCAAAAGCTGGAGACTGTGATGAGCTTTGTCTTTATTTAGATTTCTATTTCATAGTTTTACCTGCTAGTACCATCATTACCGCATTAAATGCATGCACTCTCCTATGACTACCAGCACGACAATAACTAAGTTTGGTTATTTTCTGGACCGTTAGATCTTAGGCAGTTGATTAGCCTCTAAATTGAACGGTCATGCCACCAAGGCCATATTAGACAAGAAACCCTTCTTTTCCCTTTTACTTTTGAAAACTCATGATCTGCCTCATGAGTTTTCGAGTAGTTATCTCCAGTCACGTTCTCTTACTCCATTAATCCTGCCATTGCTGTTGTTGTAAATCGATCATTTTATTCATAATCCATTCCACCCTCATCCATTCCATAACCTAACTCGTCCTTTTAACATGGTAAGCCTTCTCAGGACTTTTGCTCTCAGAAAGCCTTATTTCATAGATTTCTGGCATCGCACTACTTGGTCTGGTGGTGAGTGTCTATTACTGCTAGAAATTTTACCTACTGGTTTTTGAGTTGTAGATTGTTAGATTTAGCTTCCTGTTTTCCCAGGGTTTAATAGTCTGATTGGCTTTGTTAGTTAAGCCCCCCAAGTTCTTAATAGTCTAAATCCTTGATATGGTGGTTTGAGGCATGAATGATCTACCATATAGGAAATTCCTTTTTTTTTTCTTGTCTAGTAAAGAGAAGCTTCAACTTTTCTGATATGGTCTACTTAAAGCGACCTGGCTGCTTGAAGCAACTAGACTATTTGTCCTTTTATGTAGATGGCTGTAATTCATAAACACTAAGATCACTAAATAAGGAGTGATGACGAGCTTGACTCTCCAGCTCAAAGCGAAGAGATGGCACACACCTTAATTGAAATGGCCTCTTAGAGTGGTAAGGTTATTGAACAATCTATTCCTCGACTTGACCCTAGTGAGGGGCAACAAGTTGCTGAGAACTCCTCAAATCGCTCAGTATTTAATCATTACCTTTCATCGATTGAACTGGATGAACTCTGAAACATAGTTAAATATTACTGCTTCCCAAAAGGTTATCATCTTATGGCACCTTCCCCTAGTGACCACACAGCCCCAGCCTCCTCGAGGATTTGTTGCCATTATTACCCAACATCTCGCTACAGGGCTCAAGTTCCCAGTTCACCCTTACATTATTAACCTGTTAAATAGATTGAAGCTCTGCCTATTCCAATTGACCCCGAACTCTTACTCTCAGCTCACTTCTCTTGCACTTATGTACTTGAGAAATAATCTTCTACCACTATCTACAAGAGTTTTGTGCCACCTCTACAGCATTAGGAGTATGGGTTATCCAAATGAGATTTATTACCTCTCGGCTCGGCATACCAATTTCAAGAGGATTTTACCATAGGGGGATGATAGGGGAAAATCAATCGTAGGGAATTATAAGACTCATTGGTTTTGCATTTCATGCCCATCTTTGCATCCTCTTCATAACTTTGATTTTGTTCTAATGCTTGGTAAGCGGGCTAGGATGCAAGCTATCATGAATACATGTTATCATTTCTGACATTCTGTTCTATTTTTACAGATAAGGCTAGCAAGGAGAAGCCAATGCTTAAGGCTGAGGAAGCTAAGGTACTAGACTGGTTTGTTGCTAAATGATTTAAAACATGATCTCAGATTCGACAATAATGTTTTTCGTCCCCATAAGCTCGCTCCAACTTTGAACATTGAGCTTACTAGAGAAATTGGAGCTCCCCAAGTTAGGGAGATCGATCTAGTATATTTCAAAAACTACAAGAATATGGTGAAGCTTGTCCTCTGAAAGCCACCTTTCGATGAGCCCGAAGACCTTAAAGTCATTGTGACCTCACCAAATCCTGACACTATTGTAGCCCTTGCTATTTCAAATCAGGCTCCTCTTGCCTTGACTATGATGCCTTTATAGGAGTTAGCCCCCACCTCGCATCCCAAGGTGATCGAGGTGGTCAAGGTTATCCCCCATTCGAGCCCCTGCCAAAAAATAAAAAGTGAATAAGGGAAAGAGGGTCACTGTCACTTCAAAATGACTGGCTCGCAAAATTGCAATTGAGGAGCATCCACTAAGCCTTGGCTCAAAGATGCAGGAATATTTTGAGTTCCTCCAAAGGCATGTACAGGCGATCTTGGGACCCAACATGAGTCCCCAAGTGTTAGAAGCAAAGGGAGTCTCAAGTGAAGGGCTGATATGCTATATCGCTTGTCATGGCTTGTTGGTTAGTAATGCCCTTTTACCTTGATTCCTTTGCTCCTTCGTAATCTGACTTGATCTATTTAATTTTTCAAGGTGTGTTAGGAACAATAAAGATGATGGAAGTGCTTATGGATTGGGAGGAAAAGAATGCCAAACTCGAGGGTAACCTAGCTACTATGACCACTAAAATAGCGGACCTAAAAAATAGAGTAAGGAATGTCGAGGTCGCTCAAAGAGAAGCCAAGGAAGCTCGATCTCATGAGGTGGCAAGTCGCGAGGCTGTCACATCCAGTCTTAACAAAATGGTTAACAAACTATTCAAAGTAAAAGGTGACCTGAATGTGACACTTTAGGGTACTAAGGTAGTAATGTGGTGAGCTAAAGTTATAGTGCGGTAGGCTAAAGTTACTGAGAAGGAGCTTGAAGTGGCTAGGAAGGAAGTCGCTCTGAAATAAGAGGAGGTCACTAAGGTTAAGGCAAAGATCGCTAAGCTGGTTGCAAAGGTAGCAAAGAAAGCGGAATCTAAAACCTACTCTTCCTTCTTGTACACTTTATGGGAGTGGCATATGAATATGGACTTGTCCGTTTTTGGGGAGGATGCTTTTAAGGAAATAAAGGGTTTCGAGAAGAGAGCCACGAAACTACGAAGGCCACTCCTTCCAATAAAGGTACAAAGTCCGTAGGTGGAGTCCCTCCTATTAAGGGTGCTATTTAAAGAAGGAGCAACCCACAGGTCATGGAAACCCTTAATGATCAAATGAAGGACGACCTGGTCACCCTATGTGTCGGTTCTTCCTTCCATAAGAGCTCAGATTCTAAAAATTAGACTTCTTAGGATACAATCTTGTAAATTTACATTTCATTTTTGAACTTTGCATTTGATGTTGGACTTTATATGAATTTACCTCATTAAAGGAGGTATTGAATAAGCCTTTTCATTCTTCCTTGCCTTTCAAAATGCATCACATTAGATGTCCTATAAAATAATATATGGGCTATTATGGATAGATTTCTACAAATCACAACTCAATAATTGTTAAGTAAAAAGAGCACTCGACAAGTCAATCGACCTTGGTGAGTGAAATATGATAGATAATGGAATAAAATATTAAGTAGATTGTATGAATTTATATAAGTAGGCTGTAACCAGTAAATCATGACTACAAACAATACATTTCATGCCGAATGGCCAGTAAATCACATGAAAGCATAGCAGGTTGTAAAAGAGCATAGCCTCAATTTTCATAAATTGAATATTAAGATAGAAATGAGAGACACAACCTTAATTTGCAAAAAGTGTCAAGAGACCACAGAAGTGTCTAGGCTAATAATGAGTAAAATGCTAAGATTGTACTTTAGCTAGCACGAGTCCGAGTGTTCAGTAGGCGATTAAGTGTGCCTCGGCTGACATGAGTTCAAGTGCTCAGTAAGTGACTAAGTGTGCCTTAGCTGGCATGTTGAGCAGGTCACATGAAGGTTGTGCCTTTAAATATAAGACCGCATAAGAGCTACAAGTGATAGGTCGCATGAGAATTGTAAGTAATAGGTCATACAAGAGCTGCGAGTAGTAAGTTGTATGAGATCTAAGAGCAATAGCTCACATGTGTGCTCTTCAACTTGTAATCCATGACAATGTATGTTAGCTCAAGCTAGACAATGTATATTTACTGCATTATCCCAAGCATTGTATATTTGCTCAAGCGAGGCAATGTATATTTATCGGGTCTTCACACTAATGTATATTTGCTAAGCAAGATAATGTATATTTGCTAGTCAACTGTAGTAATGTATATTTATCAAGCAAGGCAATGTATATTTGTCATTTCTCAGCCAGCGATAAATTGATCATGCGAGGTGCATCTTGGCTAGTATGCCATGATAATGTACATTTACTGAATAAGACAATGCATATTTACTGGGTCGATCATGATAATGTATATTTGTCAAGCAAGATAATGCATATTTGTCGGGCCGACTTTGTTCAAAGGGTTACACCTTAATAAATTGATCATATAAAAGCTGCACCTCAGCTGGCTATCGCAACAATGTATATTTTCCAAGCTTGACAATGTATATTTGTCAGATTAACCATGGCAATGTATATTTATCGAGCAAGATAATGTATATTTGTTAGGCTAAATGTTCAGAGGACACGCCTCAGCCAATACAAATTGAGTTTGTCAATAAAGTAGCTCACTTTCAGTACCAAGCTTCGCTAAAAATTCATTTAAAGATTAGTAGACATAACAATTTAAGATACTTTTAATTTTCGGATACCATTACAAGATTAAAATATGGTTCTTATCGCAGGTGATTATTGTTAGTTAGAGGCTCATTGGGACCATTGATATCAGTGTTACACAGGTCGCACAACATAGTCCCTTAAACGACCTCTCTTAATCAAACCCTCATTGCATCTTTAAGTGCCTAGCATTCCAAGGTACTATGCCCAATTTCACCATGGTATGCATAGAATTTGTTTCTATTTCTGAATTTGTTAGGAACATTTATGGGATTGGGCTTTCCAAAGTTTTGCCTATCCTTTTCCACTGCAAATATCCTGTCTTGAGTGTCTGATAGGATGCTATAATTTTCATAGCGACCTTAACATTGAGGTCGCCCACTCCTAGCCCTTTTTGCAGCCTGGTTACCAGAGTCATGGTTCTAGTTTTCTTTCTCATTCCCACCATTACTCCTTTTATTCCTGTTGTAGCCATTCTTTTCATTCCCCTGATCAAACCTTTTCAGGCCAAAGGTCTCTTCCTGCCTGATTTTCTTGGTGGCTCGCCCATAAAATTCACCCAAGTCTTTCACTGGGGACTTGTATATCTCCTTGTAAAATTTCCCATCCGTGCGAAGTCCAACTGAGATTGCTGTGAGGACACTTTCATCTAAGGGATTCTCTACGTTATTGACTTCAAGTCTGAACCTGGTGATGAAATCTTTTAATGACTTGTTTCTCTATTAGAAGACTGTTGCAAGGTGATAGGTCGGTGTGAGCTGCCTTCTTTGCACCTTATATTGGTTGAGGAATCTCTTCTGACATTCATTCCAACTGTAAATGCTATGAGCTAGAAGATTCCTGAGCTATGCCGATGGTATTTTCCCAAAGGTGCTAGGAAGATACGACATTTGACCAGCGGGCGGGTTATCTGAAGATCTATCTGGACATTGAACACATCCAGGTGATCACACGGGTCACTATTTCTGTTGTATTGTGGGATGTTGGGGATCTTAAATTTGTGAGGAAGAGGCTCTATTTGGATCTTCTTAGTAAATAAGGTCATTTCCTCATAACATTCTTGTTGATCCTAAGCTGCAGGTTGCTTTTCGGGCTGCTGCATCCTCTGAAGTAGCTCCTTGATCATAGGGCCTTGTGTCTTAGACTGACAGCTAGTGGTTCTTTGACTTCGATCACCTCCCTGATCATAAGAATAGCGATTTGACGCTCTACACTTGATCCTACTCAAACTTCCTTCTTGACATAAGTTCTTATGCCACTAATCGTCTCTATCGTTGTTCTTGTGAGCTCGGTGGACCTCCGACCTTAACCACAAATTATATGAATGAATAGACCCAGCTTATGGATGTTCCCCTTTGAGGGGCTTCTCTTGCTATGCTCCTGGCTATTGGGGTCCTCTTCCAGGCACTATAACCTTAACTTGTCTTTGCATACCTTGGGTCTGTGTATGAGCCAATGCCCTAACTACATTGGCCAACTCCTTCACTATGTTTTTAAGTGCCTCCTGACACTAGTGCCATACTTGAACTCTGTCAATCTCAAAAGCAACGGGTTGGTGAGGGGTTAGTGGTGCCATACCAACGACAGCACCTTTTGTAGAGGCAGTAGAGGTGACCATAGTCGGGAAGATTGAGCCCTGTAGTGGTAACCTTTGCTACTCTACATGACCCTCAAGTTGGCCAGCGACAGCACCAATGCTCTTATAGTTCTTCCTCTTGCCATTACAGCTAAATAGTAAACTAAAGAGAGAAAGAATGTAATCGGGGCCTTCTTTCTAGTGCCAAAATATTGATAGTAAAATCCAATCAACTTGTAAAGTCTAGTGAAAACCCCAAACTACAAGTTATAAACACAAATATGAACAAGAATGAAATAGAGAGAAAAGAAGAATAATGGATACCAAGAGCTTTTTTAACATGGTTTGGCTAAAGTCAGTGGACCTTCATATCCACGGTGGTTTATATTTGCTTTTATGTGGTTGTTTCACTATTCAGGCTAGCAAAATAACAATACAAATATCCACTCACTATTTTGGTAGAGCTTTTACATAAATTTTCTCACTCTTTTTCGATACAATGATTTCTCTTCCTATTTATAAGGGTAGTGAGGGTTACAAGTGTAATTTGACAAGTTATAAAACTATCTTTTCCGCTACTGTGGGTAATAAATGTTTGATGGGCAATAAATGCTTGGCCATTCCCTATTGATTTCTAGAGGCTGACTTGTCAGTTAGGAGAATGTCCCTCTGACTGTTGATTAGACTTAAACGTTTTGTACCTTTGTTTGGGGTAGCTAGATTGTTGGTTTGAGCTCACATTAGGTGACCTGCTGACTATGCAAGTTGGTCCCATTCTTAGGTTTAATCAAAGTGTACTTTCTAGAAGATGGTTAAGGGTCTGCTTTGTTTAGTGAGTTGGAGCTCATATCTAGCGAGTTGGGGGTCGTTGCTTTGGCCCCGTCCTACATCCTAAGCTTGTAACCGACTATTTGGTGCCTCTGCTGAGTGACTTTGATGCTGGGTTGTGGATGGGTTGGGCTTTTCTACTTGAACTTATTTGCTAGGCTTTTGCCAGTCCACGATAGATAGTACCATATTATACCTATAATAGAGATAAAGTTGTATTTTGAAAAGTTTATGTAAAAACAGAAGTCAAGTATTAAAGAGTCATGTGCCTTAATAAGCAATAAGTCTGTACATTATGTAAGACTCAGATTTTTTATATATATATATATATTAGTAGTTTGTGGTCACGTGTGTTCCCTTCTCTTTCTTATCCAATTAATTTGAGTCATTAAAAGATAACAAAATTTAGCAAGTCATGAATAAAATGAATTGATAAAATTGAAATATAGGGTAGTGATTATCAATGAAAAGATTGATAAAGATTGATAGTCACATCGATTATAACCAGAGTTTTTAGTCATGGCAGTTTACAAAGGTAAATCACAAAGTTTACGGAGGTAATATCACCTAAGATACCAAAGTTGCAAAGGTGACTACTTGAAGGTTGTAGAGGGAAGCAAATGCTTAATGGTATGAGTTTAAGGAGACAAAGCTAAGAAAAAGTCAATGAAAGAGCTAATGAGTAACAAATTATTGACAGTGGATTTTGGTTCGATCCGAATATGGCCAACGAAAGGGGTTCTTTGAGGACCCAAGCTATTTCCCGATTATTAATGCAGTAGTGAGGTGCCAAATAGCAAGAGGAAAGGAGAAAAGAGATAAACACATGAGGGTTAATGTGGTTTAGCCAAATCTAGACGGCACTGGACCCAATGTTCACGAAGGTATTTTATTAGTATGAAGGAATGTTTACAGAGCTTTACTATTACTTTCAATAGAGTTTCTACTAGTATTCACTCGATTCTCACTCCTTTTTTACAATGACTTTAGCCCCCCATTTATAGAAGCATAGAGGGGTACAAATGGAACCAAACTATTTGTACATCTACTACATTAAATATTAAATGTATAAGACTACCTAGAGTACTATAGACTGGCTTCTGCAGATTGCTCACTACGGATGGGACCTGACGGCCGTACCTACAAAATGATGGTGCAAACTATATGTCATCTTTGTGTTCTGCCTCAATGGGCTTTGGGCTGAGTGAGGTTGCATCGTAGTGAGCTTGAGCTCGATCGCTGAGGATGCCACTAGCTTATGACTTTGAGCTGGTTCGATCAGCGAGTTCTGGCCTTCAGCGAACTGGATTCTCTTTAGCAAGCTATGGCTTCTCTCACAGTAAGCTTGTTCCTTTTAATAGATTCAACTCCTTCTAGGCCTTTGCCAGCCTACTTCTCAATGAGTAATTCTACTAGTAACACTAGTCTTCCAGCTCTCAATTCGCTTCATGGACTGGGAGTTGTAGTTTATTTCGGAAGGGTCTTCTTAGTCAAAATCTTCGGCGCTCAATTTGTCATGTTGTCATTTCAAACTTCACTTCACCTAAACCCTACCATGCTTCTTTTCTGAGCATAATCCTCAGCCATTGGCATGGCAATTTCATTCCTTTCGGATCATTCGATTAGGGACAACCAATTACCCTTTGGGTCTTTCAGCGGACCTGACTAGTCTATATAATGCCTTGTGAAGCTCTTTAGGTTTCTCAATAGAGCGCTCTAATGGGTATCAAAGTTAAGTTTCCCATTTTTCTAATAGCTTGGCTTCCGATGAAACTTTTTGAGGTGTGTATAGCTTACTACACATGACTCCCATTGGATAATTCTTTATGCTAGCTGGGGGAGTCTTATACAGATCTTGGATTATTTCTTCATGACTTTGCCGTGATTTCTAGCCTTGCCAACTAAACTCTTAATGCCTTTTTAAATTACTCTGGGTTTGTTCTTGGAGGAACTACTGGCTTAGGAGGGATATAAGCAGGAGCAGTCGGGCTAGTCTTCCTGCTGATGGGAGTTCGCCTCCCGGTAGTTGGCTTTCTGCTTTCAACAATAGCTCTAGGCTTTCTATTTTGTTTTAGTATTTCCCTCCTTCTAATGTAAATTTAACCTCATTAGATGAGGCCTTTTAATGAATAAGCTTCTTTGTATAGCTCTTAAATATTGTATTAGATGCTTTCATCTGTTTCTATATATCACTGCAAACTAATGAAATGTTTGTTTAGCTAATCGACCACAACTGTTTGTGAAATGAACTTTAGCATACAGTTGCCTTGATCAATGATAAGTAGAATTTAGCTAGGTCACATTTGAGCTATATGGAAAGATCTCGTTAGCAAGCTGAAAGTATTTGTTTGTATGAGAGCTACATTTTACTACTGTGGCAACTTTTTTGCCTATCAAGTAGCTAAATTGGTTCTGACGTTTTTGTGCCTTGTCGAGCCCATGGCTTTTTGCTAGATTTTGAGTATTTAATAGTGCCTTTGCACCTCAGTGAGCTCATAGTTATGCTAAATTTTAAGTATTTAATAGTGCATTCGCACCTTAGTGAGCTCATAGCTGCATCAAATTTTGAGTGTTTAATAGTGCCTCCGTACCTCAATGAGCACACAGCCACACTGGCACTGTGAGTGTTTAATAGTGCCTCTACACCTCAGCGAGCACGCAGTCACGTTGGCACTGTGAGTGTTTAATAATGCCTCCGCACCTCAGCGAGCACGTAGCTATTCTAACATTGTGAATATTTAATAGTGCCTCCACATCTCAGTGAGCACGCAGCTACACTCAATTTTCGTCAATTCTTTTCCAGAATGAGCTTCAGGGGGCCTTAGCTTAGGAAGCTAGCAACTTCATCAATTTATCTCTGGAATGAGCTCCGGGGTGCCTCAGCTTAGGAAGCTGGCACACCGGACTCGTACATTACAACTAGTAACATAAAATTATACATTGATAAAAATAAAAAATAGCAAAACTAAAATGCATTATCAATATATGATCTGAACTGAAGCTCCTTGCTCTTGGCTGGGATTTCACTGAGGATGAGATTATTGCTCCACAAGTCATGCCACATACCCTTATAGGCACCCTCTTTTGATGAGGTCCTCTATCGCATCCCTCAATGCCCAACACTCCGAGGTGTTATGTCCGACCTCATTGTGGTAGGCACAGAATTTATCTTTATTGTTTTTGAATTTGTTAAGTGTCACAGAGACTTGGGCTTCCCAGAGTCTTCTCTATCTTGTTCTGCTAGGAATATCCTATCTTGAGTGTTGGACAGAGCACTATAACTTTTGTGATGACCTTGGTATCGAGGCTATTCATCCCTACTCCTCTTGATGACCTGAAGGCTGGAGCCGTCCTGCCCTTCTCTATGATTGTTCCTCTTTTTATTTTGATCCGAGCTGCTCGAATCAAACCTCTTTGAGCCAAAAGTTTCATCCATCTGGCTTGCCTTGCCTCTTACTCTTAAAAGTCCCTAAGATCCTTTACTGACAACTTGTAAATGCTTTTATACTGCTTTCCATCCTTGCGGAGTCCCATAGAGATCATTGCTAAAATAGTTACCTCTGAAGAATTCTCTACATTATTGACCTTGTGTCTGAACTGAGAGATGTAGTCCTTTAACATCTCTTTTTTTGTTGTTGGAAGATCGTAGTGAGGTGACAAGATGGAGCGAGTTGTCTTTTTAATGCCCAATAGTGGTCAATGAATTTCTTCTGACATTCTTTCCAATTGCCTATGCTGTGAGCTGGAAGGCTTCTAAACCACGTCAAAGGTGAGCCCCCTAGTGTTGTTGGAAATACATGGCACTTCATAAGAGGGTTAGTTGTCATGAGATCCATCTAAACATTCAACATGTCTAGGTGATCATACAAGTCCCTATCCCCATCATAAAGCAGGATCGAGGGAACTTTGAACTTCGGGGGAAGGGGTTAAACTTCAATTTCTTTGGTGAAAGGTGACTTTGCTTCATATTGAGCTCGTTTATCTGGAGCTCGAAAATGTTCTTTGAACTGATCCATCCTCTGAAACAATTCTTCTACAAGTGGGTCTCGTATCGAAGACCGTTAATTCTCCTGGTCGTAACTACAATAACCTGAAATGTGCTCTTTGCCACCTCTGCCTGAACATCTTGCTAAATGCTACTGGTGATCATCTACAAGCGCGATGGCTTAGACTTGCCTTTACAAACCTTGAGCTTGGCTTCGTGCCAATGTGGTGACTGCTTTAGTCAGCTCTCCCATCATATTTTCTAACTTCTCCTGACATTGAAACCAGACTTAAATTTCTTCACTCCTATTTGTGACAGCAGTAAGCTGAAAGGAGCTGGCAGGGGGTGGAAAGGCAGCAGTGCTTACAATGGGGGTCGTTGAAGAATCTGTCGAAGACACATAACCCTTTGGCGGGTTATTTGAGCATTCGAAGCTTTTGTGGTTCTACCTTTGGCCATGATGGATGTACAAAAGGTTAAGCAAAAGGAAAAAGATCAACCAATACACTGATGGGTCCCACTAGGCTTGCCAAAATGTTGACTATGGATTTTGGTTCGATCTGAATTCGGCCAACGGAGGGGGTTCTTTGAGGACTCAAGCTATTTCCCGGTTATTGAGGTAGTAGTAAGGTGTCAAATAGTAGAAGGAAAGGAGAAAAGAGAGAAACACATGAAGGTTAACGTGGTTTGGCCAAATTCAAACGGTACCAGACCCTACATCCATGGAGGTATTTTATTAGTATGAAGAAATGTTTACAAAGATTTACTATTGCTTTCAATAGAGTTTCTACTAGTATTCACTTGATTCTCTCTCTCTCTTTTTTTACAATGACTCTAGCCCCCTATTTATAGAAGCACGGAGGGATACAAATGGAACTAAATTATCTGTACATCTATTACATCAAATATTAAATATACAAGACTGCCTAGGGTACTATAGATTGGCTTCTGCAGATTGCTTACTGCAGATAGAACCCAATAGCTGTACTTACAGAATGATAGTGCAAACTATATGTCATCTTTGTGCTCTGCCTTAATGGGCTTTTGGCTGAGTGAGGCTGCGTCCTAGTGAGCTTGACCTCAATCGCTGAGGATGTCACTAACTCATGACTTCGAGCTATTCGGTCAGTGAGTTCTGGCTTTCAGTGAACTAGATTCTCTTTAGCGAGTTATGGCTTCTTGCATAGCAAGCTCATTTCTTTTGACAAATTTAGCTCCTTCTGGGCCTTTGCCAACTTGCTTCTCAATGTCGAATTCTACTAGTAACACAAACTATTGACTATCTTGAAAGTTATGTCAGGTGAGGGTGCACTTATCAAAAACTCTCAAAAGATGCTAGCTTAAAGGAACAAGAAAGAAGTAGTCAGCTTAAATGGAGCAAGTTGAAGACCTACATAAAAATTCAAGAAACTTGCCTTGGTAGGGAAAAACCTTTATGGAAGCTATGTTAAATTAAAACATCAATGAAGGAATTGACATTTGAAATAAAGGAGAATGTTACATGCTAGCCTTATGAACCAATTCAACTAGTAAACATGCTTGGTTTTAAATGAAACTTGGCATGAAAATTAAGCATTAGAGGGAGCTCATGTGGTGTGAATTGGGAAGCAAATGCACTTTTGCACTATTTTTCCTTATTTTTCATGTTTTTAAGTGTGTTTATGTCTTTTTAAGATGAATCATTTTTTCGAGTTTATGTCTTTTTAAGATGAATCATTTTTTCGATACAAGTAGAAAAACATATGGTTGTAATCCTTGCATTTTTGTCTTTGTGCCTATATAAGATAGCACATAGATTCCCTTTCAAGCTATAGGAAAAACCTTTATGTTAGCTTAAAAAAAATATGTCCACTTATACTAGAAAGGCATAGTTTAGAATGCTTTTTAAGAGGCTTGCCTAGTGACTTAGGTGGGTACTATTGCATGGGTTAAAGAGCATAGAGTGGTGGCTTAGATACTCATCTTACATAATCAAAACTATGTAATATACATAATCAAAACTATGTAATAAGGTATATATTAATTAAATGGAGTTATCCCTTTCCTATTCAATAAGTCCCTTCTCATTACGTACTAGAAGTTACTTATGTAGGGTATTATTTGAGATTCAATATGTGCAGATGCTCTGACTGCAATCTTGTGTTGCTTATGAACATGATGTGAATCAGATTTTATTGTATAGGCAATCAAAATTTATTTTATCCTATTATCTATCCAAGCATCACTTGAGTTTGTTAAAAGGTTGGCATGTTAAGTAAGAGTTGGCATCATGCAGGACATTGTATGACTAAAAGAGCTATTGATTCGTGACACTACTGCATATTCTAGACCACTTTCATTGTCATTATCTATATTAACTCTTTTGATCTAGAAAGAAAGGAGTTAGATTCTTTTTCCATAACTTTTCTCAGTGGTGGTGTCTTGTCCGATTCTTGAAGATGTGTCATTGTCACCACTTTCCTCATTAGCATTGCCTTATCTAGTTATTTGAAGTCGAGTCAAGAACATGAGAGGGAGAGATATGAAAGGGTAAAAAGGGTAGAGAAAATTTCTTATTATGCTATTTAATTGTAAAAAGATGAAGAGATAGAGGATAGACTTATTATGTGCTGATCATATAAAATGCTTTAACATGATAAGATTATACTATCATATCTACATCAGACATCTGCTAAAACTTCATAGTATTTACTTATACTATCATGTCTTTATGATATGATGTATCAAACATATTCTAAGAGTTATAAGATGGTATACGATAGGATATCTATAGTATAAACTCTTATACTATATAATGCTTAATGTTTAATGCATCATTATATAAAATATATAATTGTATAATGTTATATATTTTTTATCACACAATAGTATACAATATATAATATTAAAAGATTATTTTACATAAATCATGTTTATATGGTAGTGTGGTGGTGAAAAGAAATATGTTGATAACAAATGATAATGATAGGTAATGATAGTGATGGAGAGGAAATGGTGGTGGAGGAGAAGGTAATAGTGAAAAGGAGTAGTGGTAGCAATAATGAGTGGTGGATGTTGTTGGTGAAGATAAAATAAGTGAGTGGTGGTATTGGTAGGTGTGGGGGGCAATAAATAGTGTTGATAGCGACAAGAGATGTGATGGAGATTAGGGTGATGGCAAAGGTTGGTGTGGTGGTGAGCAATGATAGTGATAGTAGAGATGCTTATGCTATCCATGTGTAATAGTGTGATGATGGTGACCATGGATAGTGTTAATAGTAACAACAGCGAGTGGTGTGATAAATAGCGATAGTGGTGGTCAGCACTATATAAGTGATAGAGGGTAATGACTAATTAGCGGTAAAGGAATTAGTAATGACCAATGAGTGGTGAAAAAATTGTTAGAGAAAATTTTTATTTTTTAATATAAATTTTGCTTGTCAAGTTTTTCCTTCACCTTAAAGGGTATATAGCATTACATAATATTTTGTGTATAAGAGAGGAAGATTGTATAAGGTTATATTATACAAAATAGGTTATAATATTAACTTTTTCACTTTTTTTTTAAGAATTTGTTCTCTTTTTTTTTTTTTTGGTACACCATACATATTCATGGTTATTTTGCTAAAAAAATTGATTATACAAGCATTCTAAAAAAAAATTCAAATCAGAAAACCATAAGTATGTCTAAATCATCTTATATGATCTTAATCTCTTTTAACATAGAATTTTTATTTCATTCATTACTAGTGTACTTTAATTTACATATTTGGCATCTATCTTGCATTTTGTTGTTAATCTTATATGTTGCTAATTAAATTTGAATATTAAAAGAATAACTGAAAAAAAATCATTTAATTAGTTCCTTGTTAAAGTAGGTTTTGAAAAGTTTCTTTTATCTATCATGTGAGATGCATATTGAAGCTCCCAAAAATGACAAATCTTGTTATGTGATTCATGTCATATCAAGCAATTCCAAACTACCAAATTATGAACAAAAGATTTTATATTCTTTTTTTTATGAACACTAGATGTATGATTGTGACTGTACATGTGACTGTGTGTCATGATTGAGAGTGATAAATGGTTGTGGTTAGTTGGAAATAGTTGTATTATTGACTGGCTAAGTTTGTCTAGCATTAGCCTATCAATGTAAACGATTGTATTACCTTGATCGAGAAAATCCTATTTAATTAATTGGCCACATGTCAAAAGACTATTGAAACCATATAACCAGTTGACATTGGTTGTTAACTAGTCATCCTTATTTATAAATAGAGCCAAGTATGCTATTCAAAGTATTCATGATCAATTTATTCTAAATTATTCTTACATTAACATTGAGAATATGGTTTATTTGATTGTCACAGTGGTTTTGATGATTTTCTCTTTCTAGACTGGCTCATTTCGTATTTGTAGGACTTGTATTTTAACTAATGTAAAGTAAAAAGATTGCCATCAACCTTTCATATTGAAATGCTTTTCTTTGATGATCAAAATCACCTTATTTATTACCTTGTTTTTCTTTTTTCAATAATAATAATGACATATTAAAAAATGAAGAACATATATACATGGGTTGAAGAGAGAAAAAAAATAAATGTGTAATTTGATAAAATAAATAATAAAACTTGAAACAAATGTTAAATGTTAAATATACACATGTATACACACGTACTGCTAATGTAATGTTAGCCCATATTAATGATATTAAAGTTAGATTTGTGATTGTACTTAGGCTTGATTTGTGAAGTAGGTGTACTCAAACAGCTTTATTTTTTTATGGGTCCCTACTCCTAAAACCATAGTTATTTGCATTCCATCCCATTATATTATAGACAATATTCTCCCTTTTTAGTATGATGACTAGGGTTTCAAAGGAAGAGTGAACTTGTCAAGGAGAAATTAACTTAGTATGATGACTAGTATTCTCCCTTTTAGTATGATGACTTAGGTAATTCTAACACCTAGTTTTATTTTGTTTATTTACATTCTATTTATGTCATGATAACATAATTTGAAAGGTCTAATTTTTATAAAGGTTTAACAAATTGGTATTAGAGTTAGACAAATTATGTTACATAGCTAATGATGTATGAATTGATCATGAAAAATTGTCTAATCTGTATTGTGTTGATTGAATTATTTTCGAGCTTAGACTGCTATGATTATTCAAATTATTTCATAGCTTTGCATTTATAAATTATTAATTTTTTTTGTATGAAAATTATTATAAGGATTGTTCTAAGTTTATTGCACAATTAGCTTATAAATTTGTGTATGTTTGTTTGGTTATAAGGGTTGAAACTAAAGGTGATAATTTATTTTTCCAAAATGGATCTTTGATCAATTTGATATAAATTTTATTATGTGTTCTAAGAATTAAATTATGGTTTCAATTATATATGTATATTGGATAAAAACTCATGTTTTAATCGATGAAAATCATGAATAAATCAAGTTCTGATGGAAATTTTGAAGAAAAATCATATGCAAATTTTTTGAAAATTTTAAATTTCAAAGCAAAGCAATTTCATCAAGTTTTTTGATGAAATTTTCCGTAGGTTAGCCTTAGATCATGTTTAGGATGAAAAATCCTAAATATGAAACACCCACTGGAATTATTGATTTGAAGAAAAATTTTGGAATAGAAAATGAGGTTAGTTTGTTGTTAGTTTTGTGCAAAATCAAAACACAATTTTTAGTTTATTTTTTTCAAGTTGAAATATGGGTTAGCCTTAAAATAATTTTAGGAGCAAAACCATAAAAAAAATTGAATGAAAATGACCTAAAAATGGCTAGGATTGTATCGGGTCAAGATACACATCAATTTGGATGATAATGATGAAGCTACGAGCTACTAACCTGGTGAGACACGGGCCCGCAGACTCCATCGATTGATGTGGATTATGTGCCACCTTGTTAGTGACCCATGATAGTGCTGGTTAAACCAATGTAATCCACTCTTCATGCATATTTTTAGGCAATTTTTAGATTTTTTAAAATAAAAGATTTTTATTTAATTTTTGCTCATTTTATTTAAGTATTAATTTGAAATTATTTTGACTTGAAATTTTTTGCATGTAATTCATACAATAAGAGTTACAATATGTAATTTTTCTAAATTTTTTTGATATTGTATGACAAATAAATTAATTTTCGTATGTTTATATGCTTAAAGTATAATTTTTTAAGAATCAAGTTAACTCAAATTATGCTATGAAATTTTATGTAATTGTAAGCCCACCTATCATGAGCCTAGTCCAATAAAATTTTGTTACATAATAATTAAAAATTGTTTAGTTGGATTAAAGGAGAGTGCTATTTTAATAATATTTAAATACTATATCAATATGATATTATTAATATAATATGTTAATGATAATGTGAGTGTAGGATTAAATATTATATTCTTAAAATCTTAAACTTCTTATTGGAGTTAGGTTTTAAGATTCTAATATTTAATTCATGTATTATGTTATAAGGCTTTAAATGCATTTTCAGAGTTAGGCCTTATAGTATATTACTGTTTATAATTGCATTGTTTATGTTTATGAGGAAAATAAAAGCATGATTAAAGTGTTACATGTGTTAATGAATTTTCCTCAACTTTCATGTTTATGCAATTAATTTCTGTAAAGACATTGAATGAGACAACATTTGAGAACTCGGTCAGGTCTTTAAAGCTTTATTTGGTGGTCACCAATCTTACTCTAGCACTTAGGGAGGATAAGCTTGTTGTTGATGCGAATTCAAGTACTGAACAAAAGGCTAAACATGAATAGTGGATACACTCAAACAAAGTGTGCTTAATGGTCATGAAATTCACAATGGACAAGACCATCAGACAAAATATTTTTGAATCCTAAAATGTTAAGTCGTTTCTTGAGTCTATTGTCAGGAAATACATGAAGTTTGATAAGGATGAGACAAGGCATTATCTCTCACTACTTGCGAAAACTATGTATCATAGTGTTAGTGGAGTGCGAGAGCATATCTTAAAGACGATTAACTACTATAACAAATTAAAAAATATGAAAGTTGACCTTAGTGACAACTATCTAACTTGGCTACACTAGAATCATTACCTACACAATTCGACATTCTAAGCACATCTTACAATACCCAAAAAGGTAGATGAGTAATCAACAAATTAATTTCCAGTGTTAGTTAGGTAAAAAAAGGACATGCAGAAAGGCAAAGTTTGGAATGTCAACTATGTTTCCTACAGTTTATTCAAAACAATGATTGAAAGTGCATTAGAGGTACAATAAAGGGAAGTCTACCTATGAAAAGAAAAAGGGTGAACTGAATGAATAGCACCACAAGCCTAAGAAAGCTCAGTTTAAAGGAAATTATAAGTTCTATAAGATATATGGACATAAGAAAGTAGACTGCTTCAAGCATAAGAAGTGGGTTGAGGAAAAAAAAGAAAGATACCCCTCTAGCTTTTGTGCATTTTGAATCAAACATTACTGATGTGCCATTAAACACTCAGTGATTAGATATTGGTAATACTATTCATGTGATGAATTTTTTATAAGTGTTGAGAAATCTAAGGAGACTAAGTAATGCAAAGCTAATCGTTTAACTTAAGAATGGCAAAAGAGTGCAAATGGAGCACATAGGAGTTGTTTCATTATGTTTATCTACTTGGCATGTATTGAAACTTAAAAATACTATTATATACCTTTCATGAGGAGGAACCTAATTTCTATGGTTGCTCTGGATCATAATGGTTATTATATTATTTTGGTAATGGAAAATTTGATTTACTTAATAATTTATGTGTGGTTGGTTCTGGTGTTTTGTGTGATGGATCATATAAAATCAATTTAGACCCTGGTTTTATTGACTCATTTAATACAATGATTAGAAATAAGAGAAGCATGACTGATGAGAGATCCTTGATGTTATGGCACAGGTGTCTAAGACACATTTCCAAAGAAAGGATGCAAAGACTCATAAAAGAAAAGGTCCTACATAATCTAGATTTCTCAAACTTCGACACGTGTAGATTGTATCAAAAGGAAAACTCCCTATTAAAGCTAGAAAGGGAAAGAGAAGCAAGAAAACAGGATACCATAGAGCTTACCCATACTAACATCAATGGACCCATTATGCCTATAACTACAGGTGGTTATAAATACTTCATCACCTTCATTAGTGATTATTCCAAATATGGATGAGTGGAGCTACTCAAAGAAAAATTTGAATCAATGGATGCCTTTTAGTCATTTAAGGATGTAGTTGAACTCAAACAGGGGAAGAAAATAAATATGTCAACTTTGACAAAAGTGGTGAATATTATGGAAAATATAGTAAGACTGGGAGAAACCCTGGTCATTTTGTACATGCAAAAGTGTGAGATTGAACCTAGTTACACTATGCTTAGGACATCGAATAGAACGATGTTGTAGAAAAAAGAAACTAAACACTCACAGGCAGGGTAAGATGTGTTTATTGCCAGAGTTCTTGTAAGGTGATGCCTTGAAAACTATTGCTTATATTTTAAATCAAGTTCTTAGCAAGTCAGTGCCTAAGACCTCTTATAAATTGATTTAGGAAAGAAAGCCTAGTTTAAGGCATTTCCATGTTTGGGGTTGTAAGGCTAAAGTGAAATTGTATATTCCTTCTATAAAGAAACTTGATTCCTGAATACTTTATTAGCAATTGCAGTGGTTTGAAAGGCAATAAATTCTACTGTCCAACTTATTTCACCAAGGTAGTTGAATTAGACAAAGCTATTTATTTTGAAGATGAGACAGATAGTAGAAGTCAGATACCCCACATCACAACCTTCAGATAAGAAAATGTTATGATTCCATTAACACTATAACTTATTGAGTCATCTTCTATTGTTTCACAAGTTAATCCAGTACAACCAATGGTAGAAGATGTAAAACCAGTGGAAATAGTTAAGGAAATTCCCTTAAGGAGATCCTATAAAGTTCACAGACTAGTAATTTCTAATGATTACCTAGTTTATTTATAAAAGCATGAGTTTGATGTTAATGAAGATACTTATCCCACTATATTTTACAAGTTGTATCTAATCCCAATTCTTTAGAATGAATCAGTGTGATGAAGGATGAATTAGCTTCAATGCACAAAGATTAAGCTTGGGATCTAGTTGAATTATCTGCTAGTTATAAGTAGTTGAATACAAATGAGTTTTTAAGACTAAGTAGGATGCTTAAAGTGGGATTCAAAGGTACAAGGCTAGAATTATAGTAAAATGTTATCCTCAAAAGGAAGGCATGAACTACAAAGAAACCTTCTCGCTAGTCTCAACCAAGGACTCATTTATTAAGGCAATGATAGCTCATTTTGACCCAAAGTTACATCAAATGGATGTCAAAACAATCTTCATGAATTGTAACCTAACTAGGGATGGCAATAAGGTAGGCCAGGGACAAATCAAGCTACCTTGCCTTATCTCTGCAACAGTCACCCTTAATTTATCCTTACACAGCCCCTATAGGCGAGGCAAGTTGGTGCCTTATCCCTACGATCTGTGAGGCATTAGTGCCTTATGAGGAAACCAAAAATTAAAAAAAAAATCAATTTAAATACTTCAAATCCACACATATAAGTCTAAAATCACATATAAAATTCAACATAATATCCCAGACTAAACAAAAAATAACAAACAACAAAGATTACATAAGATTCAAGATGTCATTTTTTTTACCTTCAACCTCCACCATCTTTAGCTTCACCATGTTATCAACCTTTTGCTACACCTGATGCTTACAAGACATATTAAATTTATAAACATAATTATTTTAAATATTTTGACAAAACATAAATGATAACAATTAAAATGCTAACAACAAAACACATTTAAAATGTGTAAAAAGAAGAATAAAAAACTATAAAACCTCTTCTTCTACATCCATGTCTTTATTTGTAGTGCAACAATGAGGTCTCTCTTTTAAAGATCCTAAGGCATAAATTAAATCAAATTAGATTATAAGATAAAAATTATTAGTAGATGAAGTTAATATTTAAAATATCATATCACCTGCTACATCTCCCTACAACCAATATTAGACGCACATTAATGCTTCCAATGTATCAGAATGAAGTTTACTATAATATGCAGACAAAAATCAACCGCTAGTACTAAAGTCGACTTTGAAGCAATAATAGAGATAGGAATAGCTAAGAAATCTCTATTAACTCTTTGTAAGACTAGTTATTTCAGCCTATTTGATTTCTACGAAGGTAAGATGTTAAACTCTTCATTCAAAACTATAGGCAAAATTGACTTTTCCAAATAAAAGTCTAATTTTGACTTCACACTTATAGTAGCAAACTTCTGATGCATAAATTGATCAAAATTACATTTCCAATCTCCCTTTTTTCTCATAGAATTCAAAAATATGTCATAGTTGAATTGGTTGAATCACAAGATAGATTATTCCCTCTAAGTTTAAAATTATATTCATTTATCAAATCTTGATAAAGGATTTGCACCATTTGTATTTCATATAGAGCTTTATATCCATACATGAAAGGGAAAAAATAGTTCAGCAACATCATTTTATTTCTCAAATCTAAAATTGTGTCCATTATCATCACCACATTAATCTTACCCTAGTACTTATCAATCATGTTTGAAACCACATCTTTAATAATAGAATAAGAACTTTGGAGCCACTTTTTCAATGATAGCTTAATTTCACAAATCTTTGGCAAATAAATATTTATAATTGGATACACAGTACTAGAGAATAATTTTGTCACACAATAAAATGATTCTAACTTTTCGCATGTTTCTTTTACCATCTTCTTAATCATCATCCATGGGTGTATTTTTAAAGTAAGGTTCATAAAGTTCCATTCAATCAAAGACTTCTTAATATGAAAGATCCACAAAAAGCAATAGATAGGTAGAATTCCACCTAGTTTTATAATCAAGTGCAATCTTTTTTGGATAAAGGAAATTAAATTGGTAACAAGTTGCCTTAAATTTTTCCTCCCTCTTTAGTGTTGTGGACCAATATGCAACACTAAACCTAATGCTTTCAATAGCCTCATATATAATTGACAATCCATCTTCACAATCAAGTTCAATATATGAGCACAATATCATATACGAAATGATGGCCTACATAAAATAAATCAAGATAGAAGAATCTTTGCAAAAACTAACTAAATCATTGCATCACTGGTGTTATAATTATCAACAGTGATAGTGTATAATGTTCTATCCAAATTCCATTTCAAAAAACATTATACTAAAAAAAATCACAAAGAACCTCAACAATATGTGGTGCAGGTATAAAAATAAATCTAATACATTTAACATATAAGAATAAATTATTAAAAGAGAAAAAGATATATAAAATAAAAGTTATCTATCAATACAGTTTAGTATTTACCTCACAATCCGATTTTACAAGCACCAAGAGTCATCAATAAAGTGTGTAGTGATTGCCATGTAGCCTTTGTCTTGATTGCTAGAAATCCATATGTCAATAGTAATTGTAATCTGACTTTAAAGCTTTGCTAGCATAATCATTGTCTTTGCTTTCTCACACTCATAAATTTTCAAAATATCATTCTCAATTGCATTGTGAGAAATCGAAAGGTTAAAGGCAAAAGGTAAACTTTCTAAAACCAATGTTGTAAAGACATCATGATATGTATTGCCATGATGTCTTTATATAAAAAGGGAAAATAGGTTGCATATATAGTTATATCACAAATAATAACATTTTCACTTTACCTATATTTCTTAATCAAAGGTTTATGCCTTGACAGTCTCAATTCTACTTGCCATGCTAAATTCTATGTATCTAATAAGATGGAAGATCTTACAATTTGATTACCTCATCTTCCATTACATTCAAACATTTTATATCTCAAAACTTTTAGCAAACTACCTATTTTTTAGGATTGATGTACCCATCCTTCTTTAGCAAATTAATAATTTTTTTTTCATGTTCCTATGTTCCTTTAATAAAGAAAGATGAATAAAATTCTCAAAGTACCCAAAATTATATGAATACTTCTCATTTAGTTAATTCAGTTATGTGTTAATTCAAAGTTACTCATGAATTCCACATATCACTAGTGTACCAATGATATATCAAATTGCATTGTTGATCAAAAACATTAAAATCATAGAGAAAGGAAACATCGGGGAAGTTAGGGTTAGATTATATTACTTAATAGGGTAAGAGAAAAACTATTGAAGGTCTTTTCCAAATGCAGCTACTTTAACTTCTGAAGGTGGTGATTTTCATAGTAATGATAAAAAATGGTTAAGCATGAAAGGGAAAAAGAGCACAAACTTGGGTCGAGATCATACCTGGTTCATTAAAATCCTAATAAAATTAATATCCCAAGTAAAACAACTGACTATGGTGAAGAATGATTGAGCATACTGGAACATTAGTTGAGAGGGAAACGTAACTATTGTTAAGGTTTTATGAGAGAATAGCAAAATGAAATTGGGTTGATCGGGATAGAGATGAAGGGAAAATTCTTAGGAAAATTAGAAAATGAAAAAAAAATTAAGGGAAATATAATATTATAAAAAAAAGAAAGCATTTATTTTAACTCAAGTTAGTTTTAAAGAAGTCTACTTAAACTTTTTTTTCAATTTATTTATATTAATTAAATTACAAAAAAAAACCAGTAATATGTGCATATGTATTAGTTTGTGAGGGTAAAATTCTATTTCCATATACTTGGGCCACAGTAAGGCAAGGCAAACTAATATCACCCTGTTTTTGAAATTTGTCTTAGGTTGGAAACTTGCTCCCTGTGCTTTGCCTTATAAGCAAAAATCCATGCCATATCCAAGCCTCATCGAGGCAAAATCCACAAAGCATGCCCTTAATCTAAATTTTTACCATCCCTAAACTTGACAAAGACTATATACATGAAACAGCCAAGTGGTTTCCAAGAAAAGAGTATAGAACACTTGGTATATAAACTAAAAAGATCTACATATGGTTTAAAGTAAGCGTCTAGTTAATGGTATCTTAAATTTAATGAGATAGTAACTTCTCTTTTGTTCAAGGCCAATAATGCAAACCAATGCATCTATATGATAATGAGTGCAAGTAGTTTTATGATCTTGGTACTATATATTGACAACATTCTCCTTGATGAGATAATAGCTTCTCTTGGGTTCAAAGAGAATAATATAGACCAATGCATCTATATGATAATGAGTATAAGCAGTTTTATGATCCTGATACTATATGTTAACAATATTCTCCTTGCAAGTAATAACGTGAATTTGTTAAATGAGACAACACGAATGTTATCAAAATATTTTGAGATGAAAGATCTTAAGAATGCCTCTTTTGTATAAGGCATAGAGATTCACCATAATAGATCCTAATGTAAAAAGGTTCAGTACGTCAATGTGCTCTAAATTTCTGCACCTATTCAAAAGGGTGAAATCTTTTTAAAAGCTCGATGTCCTCAAAATGATGAAAAAAGAGAGAAGATGAAAAATGTCTAATATATGTCCATCATAGGTAGCTTGATGTATGCTCCCATGTGTACACATTATGATATAGCTTATGTTGTTAGTGTGCTAAGGAGATACCTAAGTGATCCTGATCAGAGACATTGGACTATTATTAAAAGAGTAATGAGATACCATAGGGTATAAAAGATTTCATTCTAACCTATAGAAGTTTTGGATATCTAAGGATAAAAAGCTAGTCAGACTCCAATTTTACTAGTTGTTCAAATGATTACAAATTAACTTGTGGATATGTTTTTCTACTGGCAAGAGGAGCTATGTCATAGAAAAGCATCAAGCAGTTGCTTACAATAACCTATACTATAGAAGCAGAGTATGTCATGTGTCATGAAGCTATTTGTAAAGATGTATGGTTAAGGAATTTTATTAGTAGTTTTAATATTGTTAAAAGCATCTCAAAGCCTTTAACCATTTACCGTGACAATGATGTTACTATTAGCTTCTCTCCAAATAATAAAAGTTCTATCGTATGAAACATTTAATGTTAATTATCAATTTGTGACAAAGAAGATACACAAGCATATTACTTGTATCAAGTATGTTTCCACGTATCATATGCTCATGGATGCACTAACCAAAGGCTTAATAGTAGGATGGATTATTACCTAGATAGCATTATTTTTTATGGGTCCCTACTCTTAAATCCCTAGTTAGTTACATTTCATCCCATTACATTGTAGACAATATTCTCTCCTTTAGTATAATGGCTAAAGTTTCAAATGAAGACTAAACCTATCAAGGAAAAATCGGCATCAAAGTAAACTTGTAACGGGGCAATCAAGATCACATAATGGATCAAACACAAAACTTAGGTAATTCTAATGCTTAACTTTATTTTGTCTATTTGCTTTCCATTTATGTCATAATAACATAATTTGAACAATCCAATTTCTGTAAAAGTTTAACATGTAAATTGAAGTGAACCATGGTTGCTAGAATAAAACTCCTACAATATCTAATACATCATCTTGTAATTGAGCTCATAGTTAGTGAAGTTCAAAATTTGATGCATTTCAAATGTAAGTCAAATGCCCCTATATGAAAACTCTTATAGTATGATAGCTTGCTTGCTTGTTTTTAAAATTATGATTTTTTTTTACTAAAGATTTATTTTTGTCCTTCATATATTTGGGTTATATTAATTACACTTTTAAGCAAAATATTGATATCACCTAACAAAATGTTGAAACAAAGGCATTAGATTGATTTGGATAGTTAATTTAATAATTTGGCTATTATATCTCTAAGGCATCAAACATGAAACAATACCATTACACGAGTCATTAGGTGTGATTTAATGACAAAGAAATTAAATAATTTGATGAAGATCTTAGATTTGATTGTTAAACAAATATGGTTTTGATGCTTAGTCCATCCCCAAGTGAGAAAAAATGATGGTTTAAAAGGAGCTCTCATGAGTAACCTTGTGGATTTATATAATATTAAAAGGTTAAATGCAATTTTGATCCTTTAGTTATTACACTTATTTCAATTTTATTATCCAACTTTTATTTAAGTCAATTTTATCCTTTAACTTATAATTTTTATGCAATGTCAACCTTTACTACAAGTTCGAACAAAGTTTTAACAAAACTTCTTGATATTATTACAACTTACCACCCAACATACAAAAATGTTTATTTTACATTTAAGAAACTCTTAAATGGTGGACATATAAGCTATCTTCTTCAAATTTATAATGTTGTGGATGTTAGGGTATGTTAAAAAAAATTGAACTTACAAAGATCCATTGTTGATATTGCCTTCATTTGATTTAAACCAACCCCTTTATAATAATAATCGAGCTATGTTAAAATGTTTTGTGAAAAATTTGAACAAAAAAAATAGATTAGATGTTACCATCACATAAAAATTAGAAGTAAAAGGACCAAATTGACCTAAAAAAAATAAAGGAACAAAATTGAAATAAGTGTGAAAGTTAGGGGACCAAAAATACATTTTGGCCATATTAAAATGCAACACAAAAATTTTACCTCAAAATTTTTAGAGAAAGAATGAAATGGATAAAAAGGAGGTGAGGAATTAGGATGATATTTATTTTTGTGCTAAAAAGAGAATATAAGTTTAGTCACCTTGTCATCGTTCTAAGTTGGGGTGGAAATAAGTTATGTTGGGTTAGGCTCTACCTTAAATAAATTAGACTTAGTTTGTAAAGTGTTAGCTTGTTGGCTTATATAAAATTAAAATTTGGACTCAACCTGACCTATTAAAAAAGTTTAACTTGTTTGTCTATTTAAAAGCATACTTGCATAAATAGGTTTTAAATAAATCAACAAGTAAAAGCTCTCAAGCCTATAATAGGTTAACAACCGAGTTAGACATATATATATATATATATATGCATATAAATTACTCTACTACTACCAAAAAAAAAAAAACTTAAAACAGTGGCAGTTATGTATTGACTATAACAGTGGTTTAAGCCGTTATCAAGTACAATGACAACAGTTATATGAACTGCCAGAAAACATGGCATCGAGTTAACATTAGCAGCAGTTATATACAATTATTGGAATCATATATCGTGCATTTAGTGGCGGTTATTTTCTGGTGGTTAACAACCTCTATTTTTATCAAAAAAATCTTGAAATTAAAATGATAGGGGTTCTATAACCACTGCAATTATTTTTTAAAAATTTTCAATTTAAATTAGCGAGGGTTATATAATCTTTACTTTTTAAAAAAAAATGCAATTTAAATTGGCGAGGGTTATGTAACCACTGCTCTTATTTTTAAAAATTTTGTTGAAATTATCGACTGTTACATGCTTGCCACTAAATTTTTTTTATATTTTTTTAAAAAATTTCAGGTCATTCATACTATTTATTGCATTAATTAATAACACTAATTATCCCTATAAAATAAAAATACAAAGTCATGGTGCAATAAAATCAATATAAAATGAAAATCAATATGATAATAAATCCATATAATTAAAAACACAAATTTGAATATATTTAAAAGTTTTAAATGT
>JANHAO010001195.1:0-35014 GCA_026873985.1 Saraca asoca
ACGTATGCAATACACGATGAATGCAATATAAGATGAATGTACAACCTTTTATATCCAAATGCACAGAATGTATAGTCCAGGATGCCTTAGAACTCAATCAAATTGGTCTAGGGCACCCATCCAGACTAACAAGTTTATAGGGGAAACTCTGCTGAATTTTTGATAGAAATAGAAATGAAATTAAGGGTCAAAATGTATAGTTAGGCTTGTAGGAGGTTTCCTACGGGTGATCTTCTACGCCAGTCACGGACCTGGGAATTAGATTGTGACACCTAGTATATGTGTTTGCACCCATATAAGTTCCCAAGGTTAGGGAAATCACTAATTGTCTATATTAAACCTGCCCGCAAGTAGAACCATTGATCTAGAAATCATCAAAGATCTCCATACTATCATTCCACAACTTTTGCAATTACTTAATAAGAGGTTGTACATAAATATCAATATCATTACTTGGCATCTATTTACTTGGAATGATCATTGATAGAATGAATGGAGTTTTCTTCATACACATCCAATGAGGCAAGTTGTAGGGGATTAGAAACACCAACCAAATGCTGTAATTGGTACTAAAAGTTCCAAATGGATTGAGCTTATCAGTTATTAAACCAAGATGGACATTTCAAGGATCTAATGTAAAGTTAGGGGGAGTTAAGTCAAAACTCTTCCATGCCTCTGAATCCCTTGGATGCCTTATTTGTCCATCTTTGTTCTCTTTTACAGCATGCCATCTCATATGCTCAATTATCTTTGAAGACATGAACAATCTTTGTAACCTTGGTTTTAGTATCGCAAGATCTTTATATCTTGCTTCTTTTGTTTTTTACCACCATTAAACCTATTCTCCACAAGTCCTGAACTCTTTGGTGTCTATTTAGATGGTAGCACCTCTTACATTCATCTCTATTTGCATCATCTCCCTAATATAACATATAATCATTAAAATAAGCATGGATTTCAGTGTAATTAAAACCACATTTGATCATTATTCTTTTACCTTATAGAAAGAATTTGGTATTTTTGTGTGCTTAAAGGCATCATTTAACAATTTTTTAGAACCATGGTCATTGCTTTGTCACTTGTTCCACACAACCATTTAATGTGATACAATTTTAACAAAAATGAGAGTTTTGAATACTTTATACACCCTTCATAGAGTTCTTTATTGCCATGCCTAAGTAAGTCATAAAACTCACTACAACCTTCACTAGAAGTATTGTGTGATAGTTCAAATAATGTGCTAGGTTTAGTGTCATGTCTAGGTACCCCAAATGCTAAAACAATCATTTCTTCCATTGGATTTTGATGTTGGATTATTTCTTCCATTACAACTTCCTCACTTGGCTATTGCACTACATCTGATTGCCCATGTAAAATCCAATGTGTCTAATCTTGTGGGAATTGTTTATAAGCCAAGTGATCATAAACTTTAAATCTTGTTAACTGATTTTTAAAATTGTACTTAGGACAAGGACATTTTATTCTACTCATAATAGAGTGATGTTCAAAACCAAAATCAAGAAATACATTTAATCCATCTAAGTATTTAGGAGTATTCTGTGGCTTCCTGATCCAAAACTTATCCATTCCTAAGAAATAAATAATTAGATGTGAAAAATTTAATAACCATAAGCATAAAGTAAGAAAGCACTATTAGATTTGGACAACCAATATCACTAATCAACATATATACATCAATGTACCCAAGTTCAAATTAAATTGTTAACTAATATAAAGCAAAAAAATATATAGAAAACTAATAGAACATGCCAAAGTTACTAATCACTAACAAAACCAATAAAAATTAGGCATAAATCTCAAGGTGAACTAAAAATCAACCACACATAAGAATAAAAGCATAAGTGCACAAGTGCTCTAAGAAAATTGAATTAAAACTCACTTAACAAAGTATGTATAACTCCTTGTGCACCTTATGGATTTTCATCAAAACAAACAAACTAGTCAAAATTTTAAAATTTAACTGACTAGGAATACAACAAGCAAAATAGAGGTTGATCAATTGACTAAGAATCATATGCTTTACATAAAACCAAGTCTTGAAAGGAATGAAATAAAAAGCCCATACATCAAACAAGTAAGGTAGCTTTATTGAATCTATAAAACACAACAACTAATCAAAATTTTGAAGTTCAATTATGTTTCAAAATAATATTATAGACTAAACATTTTCCCATAGATATTATTTTGAGATTGATAATTTTTTATTGAATGTTGAGGATTATCACTTTTGTGTTTTAAATTTTGCTTTATAATAAGCTCAAGTAAGTAGGTACAAGTTGTTGGAATATTTGAGCCAGTGAGCACAAATATTCAAATGTACGCACAAGATTACACTTACTGGATTTAGTTATTAGTGAAGCTACTAGGTATTGGGACCTAAGTGGTATATTTTTTATGAACCTTGTCATCAATACTGGTCTACTCTTATTAGTGATTAATAAATGTTATGATGCAATCTTAATCTATAAGACAGTTACATGGAATAAGAAAGAAAATGTTTTCTAAATTCCAACATGTGTTGTTTTTCATTTATGATAGAATTATTGAGAAAAGATAAAGATGTGTCTTTTGGTTCATTCTTTAAGATAATTTAGGCATATTTTCCATTTAGGTAGATCAAATGTGTGAGGAAAAAAGCATGTATTTTCAATCTCCTACATATGTGATTATGTTTAATTTACTAATAATAAGGTAGAAAATAACCACACTAATAGTGGAAAATTTATGGGGCTTATTATTAGAAATTAAACATGTGTTCATCTCCTATAACCATTAAAAAAGAGAGGAAGAATAAGAGAAAAAACTTTTGATTCCTCATGTATGATTTTTTTAAGCTTAATTACACTTCATTATTATGAGATAATGAAGGCAATAAGTGCAACAGTTATGACTTTTGAGTATGTAATCATTAGGTAACCAAAAGACATGCTTTTTTGGGTAATATAACTAATGTTACTACATAAGTGAGGTGAATCATAATTTGAAAAAAACATACACACTCAATTATTCCATTAGTTCCTGATCAAAGGCTATATTTGGGTCTTTATTGTATAAGAAAGGAAGTGAAAAAGTCTTTTGTTTACTCTTTATAGTGTTAACTTGGTTGCTGATCTTATGAACATTTTTAAGGCTATTTCTATCATCCCAAGGCTATTCTATAAGATCATTGGGATTAAAGGTCTTCTGGGTATTTTAGCTCATGTTGCTTAGAAAGACAAGCAAGTTCATGAATCTCTATAGATCATTTTCTTTAGTAAAAAATAAATAAAAACATCACAACATTGATATCAGAGCATCTAGTTGTAGAAATATGTTCATAGGTATAGAACACAGTCTTTAACATGTGACTTAGTATCTTAAATGTTTGTTTTCCTATGTAATTTTCATGATTAGCATGAAATTGACAAGTTAATGGACTTGTATGTTAAAAGTTTTTTTATTCATAAGTAAGAAAAAAAACTTTGACTGGATTTTTTAGCTTGTAAAGTAATTCCTTGAAATTGAATTATTTTAAGGCATAAAATAGATGATTTTATTTGGAATAATAAAATTTATACTTAAATTGATTTGATTATAGGCTGAGAATGGTTATCTTTGGTTTGTTTAAGCATAGATTGGTTATTTTTTTAATCAATTCATGCTATTTATGTCTTGTGAAAATAAATATGTTAATAGGTACAAAATTAGGTGATGTAGTATGGCTACTACCACAAAGGGCATTATAGCGGAGTCGAACAAAAATTTGAAGCTTGATGTGGATAACTATCCTTTATGGCAATAGAAGATTTAATTCTTGTTCATTGAATAAGATACATTTGAGATGATATCCATTACACTTTTGAAGTTGCCTCCAAAAGTATCAAATGTGGATAAGATTGACTATGAGGCTTTAAAAAGAAAAGACACATTGGCTTAGGTCACCTTGCTTAGTACAATGATCAACGATTTGATGGTTGACTTCATCATACTATTTTGGCAAAAGAAATTTGGGACACCATAAAAACCAAGTATGTAAGTGTTTCTTTGGAAAAATAAAGGCCCTTATTCCTTAAGTTTTAGAATTATTTAAAAAGATCGGAACATAATATGTCCCATCACCTCCAAGAGATGTTTCACATGAACTCAAGCTTGAAAGGAATTGGACATACATTAATTGATAAGCAAGAACTACAAGTAGTTATTTGGTCCTTTCCCAATGATGAGCAGCACTTGATTAAGATCAATTTATACCATAATTCTGAGATTAAGACCTTTAATGATATTGCCAAGGATTTTTTTTGTTAGAGGTTAAGGTGTTGGATATCTAGAATCCATATAAAGCATATGTCATCGAGGAATATCTTTTCATTAAAGAAAAGGAAGAATAAAGGTTGGAAAAAGAGAAAGTTCTATAGGGAAGGTTCCAATTCTGGTATTAAGAAATCAAAAATTGATGAAAAATGAAAAAAAAAACTGAAAAACAAAGCAAAAATCAAATGCTTTGCTTTAGTTGTGGCTTGAAGGGTTATTTTACTAAGGAGTGTAAAAATCCTAAAGTATAAATATTCTCTACTTCTTATGCACATGTTTTATAATACATTTTAATGATCCAATCTGACTTTTCATGGGTTATTGATTCAGTAGCAATTGACAACATAGCTCAGGATCAAGACTTGTTCGTGACCTACAGAAAGCTTAGTGCTAGAACCAAGTGGATTTTTTATGGGTGACAACTCTTGTTTGGAAGTAAAAGGCATTGGAATTTGCAAAATACCTTCGTCTCATGGAAACCATTTAGTATTGGTGGATGTTTTAATTGTACCTGAAACAAGAAGAATCTTAATCTCCATAACCTTTTTTTTGATGCATTTTGGTTTCAGTTTGACTTTTCATAATGGTGTATTGGATATTTCTTATAATAATGTCAAGTTATGTGTTTTTTTTTCTTAAAGATGGTTTCTTTGTGTTAGATACTATTGTTAATGGTAGCAGTTTTTTAGGTGATTACCTTATTGTGAAGTCAAATAATTAAGTTGTTTAGCATTCAAGGTTGGGATATATAGGCCAAAATAGGATGCATAAGTTAGCCAAAAATAGCCTACTTGGATTATTACTTAAGGTGTCACTCTCAACTTATGGGTTTTATCTTACCAGTAAGGCTACCTATAAATCATTTGAAAAATGTGTTCAATGTGATTATCTGTTGCAATTAATTCATTCTAATGTATGCTAGCCTTTAAATGTGGTATCAAGACTTGGTCATAGGTATTTTTTGACAATAACAGATGATTGTACTCATTATATCCATGTCTATCTTTTGAAATACACAAGTGAAGTGTTAAGTCAATTCAGATCTTATATATCTTTAGTAAAGAACCAATTGAGATAAACTATCAAGTCCTTGAGGACTAATAGGGGTGGTGAGTACTTATCTAATAAATTCAAGAGGATGTATGAAGAAAACGGAATCAAAAGATAGCTTACTATCCCTGGTACACCTTAATAGAATGAGGTGGTGGAGAGGAAAAACTAGACTCTCCTTAATATGGTACAGACCATGATGGCAAAGGCCAATTTGGATCTCTCCTTTTAGGGAGATGCCCTACTCACGGCAATTCATATTCTCAATAAAGTGCTTTCTAAATCTATCCCTAGTGCTCCTTATGAGCTTTGGATTGTTATAAAGCCCGTTTTGAGTAATCTCAGGCCTTGGGCCTATGTAGTTGATGTTTATATTCTGAATCATGAGTTTGGTAAACTTGGGCTATGTAAGAGGAAATGTGTTTTTCTCAGCTATTCTAAACACTCCAGTAGGCTTGTATTCATTGATTTGGAGCAAAAGGGTAAAAGGGTTGAATTTGAGTCAAGGGACATTACTTTCTTGGAGAATGAGTTTCCATCTATAGGGATTGTTGATAAGTTATAAACCCTATACGAACTTACTGATTTTGGACATTCTATGTCAAAGAAAGTGATGTTGTTCTGAGTGGGAGCTTAGTGCAACCATCAGTGGCTGATCAAGGTGGTGAACTTGATCTTCATCAACCTATGGAGGATACGGTTGCTTAGCATGATGATAATATTGATTATGAGCCAGTTCAACCCATTGAGGTTTTTGAACCTCAGTAAAAGCATTCTAATTCTAATGGTAAGGGAGATACTAGTAAGAAAACCCTTACTAAGTCTCCGCCTCTTCGTCATTCCGCTTGACAATTCAAACCACCTAAGTGGTGGATTTTGAATAAAGTGAGGCTCACTTGGCCATATCTCTAGATGTTGAGCCAAACAATTATAAGGAAGCTCTTGATCATCTAGGTGGTGAGAATTAGTTAATTACAATGAATGATGAATTGGATTCAATATATGCTAATCAAGTATGGGTATTAGTGGATCTTCTTCAAGCCAAAAGGCAATTGGGAGCAAATGGGTTCTTAAAATAAAGAGGAATGCAAATAGTAACATAGAAATGTACAGGGCACGTTTAGTTGCCAAGGGGTACACTCAAGAAAAGGATATCGATTACAAAGATACGTTTTCACTTATAATATGGTTTAATTTCATTAGGTTAATTCTAGGCATTGTTGCTAAACTTGATTTGGAATTGCACCTAATAGATGTTAAGACTACCTTTCTCCATGGTGATTTGAGTAAGGAGATTTATATGGCATAACCAGAGGGTTTTGTCAAAAACAATCATGAGAATAAAGTTTGTAGATTTAAGAATTCTATTTATAGTCTCAAGTAGGCTTCAAGACAATGGTACTCGAAGTTTCATGACTCGGTCTTGAATTTTGGTTTCAAGATGCTAGGTGAGGACCATTGTGTATATTTGGTGCATTCAAAGTATAAGTTTGCAATAATGTCACTCTATGTGGATAGCATTCTATTGGCTAGTAATGACTTAGGATTAGTGCACACAATCAAGAAATGGTTGTCCTTTACCTTTGAAATGAAGGATTTAGGTGAGGCTACTTATATCTTTGGGGTTAAAATTATTAGGGATAGGTCTAAGAGTTTGCTAGCATTGTCATAAGAAACTTTCATTGGTAAGATTCTTAAGCATTCCAACATGCATAGTTTTAAGGCAATGAGTACCCCCTTTAGCCCATGACCATAAACTTGATGGGTCAATGTGTCCAAGCACTCCCAAATAGAAAGAAAAGATGAAAACTATTCCATACATTAGTGTGATTGGAAGTCTAATGTATGCTATGTTGTGTACACAGTCAGACATTAGTGAAGTAGTGGGTCTACTAGCTCGTTATTCACCTAATCTAGGCCGTCAACATTGGAAATGTGTTAAATGGGTCTTTAGATACCTTAAGGTTACTAAGGATTATTGGTTATGTTACCAAGGTAGTAACCTATGGTTACAAGGGTACACTGATGCTGATTGGGGTAGGGATAGAGATAAGTATAATTCTACATCTGGTTATATTTTTTTACTCAATAGTGGAGCTATCTTTTGGAGTAGTAAGAAGCAAACTTGCATGGCTTTTTCCATGATGGAGGCCGAGTTTGTAATTGGGGTGGTTGCTATGCAAGAAACTTTATAGCTTGGTCCTTTCCTTTGAAATTTAGGAGTTGGGGCTCCTAATGAGCCAGTCACTATTTATTGTGATAGTATAGTCGCATTAGCTTATATAAAAGATCTGAAGTATCACAACAAGACCAAACATATAGGGATTAAGTATAACTTTCATAAAAGACGCAATTAAAGAAAAGGAAGTACATTTAGAATACATGTCAATGGGTCAAATGGTAGATCCATTGACTAAGCTTATTCCACCAGCCTTATTTTCCAAGCATGTTTAAGTAATGGGACTTTGTATTCTGTTGTTCCTTATTTGTATTTTTTTCTTTCAATCGTCATTTGTTTAGTACCCATATTGATTGAAGAAATGTATTACTTATGTGTTAATGTGATGAATATTCTTCATTTGTTTTCGTGCATGTTCTTGTCTTCACTTCACAATGAATAATTATGATATGTTAAATATAGGTTGTGGACAAATTCTCTCTCACGAATAATTTGACTTTATTTCTTTATTTAAGAATAGAGATTAGACTACTCAAGTAAATAAGCATAGTCTACTTGTCACGATGACATGCCATCTAGTAGGAAATATGCTTTATTTCGAGGAGTGTTACAATTTCCAACTTGTAAAAATTTGAGTTTCTTATAGTCGCCCTGAATTAGCATTATTATTGCTTTATTTAGGATTAAGTAATATTATATTTATCAAGTGTGTTTGATCACGAATACATATTAACCTATGTGATCAGGTGTGAATTCATCTATGTGATGAATTTAGGTTAGTCATAAAACTGATTAATTTGTCCCGTATGGTATTTGCTGATATACACTCCTAAAACTTGTTTTTTTTTCTCTAGTGGGAGATCGCTTTTTTCTCTTAATTTGTTCAAGTGGAAGTTTTAGGTGAAACTCATGTTAAATGATTTAAGTGGGAGATGACAACTCACTTTGTGGGTAAATCATTTATATGGGAAGCCATACCATAACACATGTGCATATCACGTGTGTATAAATGACCAAATAGAGAATAACTTGAAGTGATCCCTATCTTTAAGTGTGTGAGTTTTCTTTTTGATTGATGTGCTTTAGTCAACCTGATACTCTTAGTGACTACTATCTATTATATGATGACTTGAAATTAGAGTATTTACTTTAACATGGGACCAAGATGGCTATGACAATTTAGCTTGAGTGAACTTGTTAGGTAGATGCATGATTTTGGGTTATTAAATGATGGCACAGGAAGAAAAATCTAGTGATATATAGATACATAGATGTTATCAATTGTACATGATAAGACACCATATTATTTTGTGTAGTAAGATCAAGTGCTATATAATTTTGAAGGAAGAGTTAATTTGCTGTTTGATATGTTTCATGAGTTGAGGATGTCTTCCTCCTTAACAAAGGGATTGAAGATAGCCAAACTATTAGCTAGATTTTAGGGTATTGCAGGCATGATTAATTTTCATAGGATCATTGGCTTAATAAGTTGAGGGTTATCATGATAACTTGTAGGTTATTTTGTGATCTCGTCTACTTGTGACATGTAGTCAAATATGAGGAAAAGTCTCCCATGTATACTTAATAGTTGCATGGTGGGATGATTTTGTTTTTGTGCCTGGGGTTACACTTCTTTGTTGTAAATATGCATAGAGTATATGAGTTTAGTCTTGTTATTTTTAAGTTTAGGTTGTTTTATTTGATTGCTGTAGTTACAAGTTTCATCTAGTATGAGTGAGAGCTATTGGAATATTCGAGCTAATAGCACAAATATCCAAATGTGCACATAAGATTACACTTAATAGATTTAATTATTGGTGAAGCTGTTAGGTATTGGCACCTAAGTGGTATGTTCTTATGAACCTTGTCATCAATATTGATCCACTCTAATTAGTGATTAACAAATCTTATGATGCAATTTTAATCCACATGACAGTTACATGAAATAAGAAAGAAAAGGCTTTCTGAATTTTAACATGTGTTATTTCTTATTTATAGCAGAATTATTAAGGAAAGATAGAGATATGTCTTTTGGTTCATTCCTCAAGATAATTTAGGCCTATTTTCCATCTAGGTGGATCGAATGTGTGAGGAAGAAAAAGTGTATCTTTTCAATCTTCTACACACATGATTATGTTTAATTTACTAATAATAAGGTGGAAAATAATCACACCAATAGTGAGAAATTTGCTGGACTTATTATTAGAAATTAAATGTGTGTTCATTTCTCATAACCATAAAGGAAGAGAGGAAGAATACGAGAAAAAACTCTTGATTCATCATGTATGGTTCTTTAAGCCTAATTACACTTCATTATTATGAGATAATAAAAGAATTAAGTGCTATGGTTATGACTTTTGGATATGTAATCATTGGCAACAAAAGACATGTTTTTTGGGTAACGTAACTAATGTTATTATATAAGTGAGGTGAATCATTATTTGAAAACACACACACACACACACTCTATTATTCTATTGACTTTTGATTCAAAGGCTATACTTGGGTCTTTATTGTGCAAGAAAGGGAGTGAATAGGTCTTCCATTTTATTCTTCATAATATTAACTTGGTTGTTGATCCTAGGCACATTTTTGGGGCTATTTCTACCATCTTAAGGCTATTATACAACATGATTGGGATCGAAGATTTTTCATGCATTGTAACTTACCTTACTTGGAAAGACAGAAGAGTTTATGAATCCTTATAGGTTTTTTTTTTTTTTTAATAAAAATAAATAAAAAATCACAATAGGTATCTAAGAAATTATTGGATTTAGGTCTTAAAGTCTCTACCGCTTGTATTTGAATACTATACTACACTATCCATACTTGTCCCATTATCATTATGTCATGGTTTTATGTTTAAGTCCCACCTTAACAAATTGTATGTACTCCTTTTTTTTTTAACTTGTTATAAAAAATTCAGGGAATGAAGTTATCTTTTGTTTTAGAGTTTTGGAGAAAAAAAAATCATATGTAGTGAGCATGATTTGGAAACAAAGGAAAAATTGAAAATTCAAAGGTAGTACATAATTATATTTTGTGCCAATCCATAGAGATATCACTATGTATAGGATAGTCATAGTCATATTATTCATAGTATCATTGGTAATCTTTTATACCATCCTAAGTGATAACTATCAAGTAGCTTCCTTCGTATGCAAAGTACTTATCATAGATATTCAAAGGAGAAACACTAGTTTTCTTATCAAAGATAATGGAAAGTTTAAAGTATAATACAATATTGTTGAATCTAAAAAAATTAGAATAAGGTTTCTCTCATGTCTTAAATCCCACTAGTCCCCTACTTAATTTTTTTTTGTAGCATAGTTATAGCCTTCTAAAGTCTATTGCTTTATTCATTGCTATCACAATATATTATAGACATAAATGTAGAACTAGAAGACATATCCTCACAAAAACACAACTATAAGTTCCACAAACTAATACAGATATGTCATTTTCATTTTCATGTCAAAAAAGAACAACATTGCCCCAAAATATTACAATGGCAAGTCCTAGGAAGACAATCTCAATATTAACCTCAAGATACATATACTTTATAATAATGGAAGTAGGATAGGAGCCAATCTCATATTAAAAGATGAACCAACCCTTTTGTGTTCAAAACTTGAATTGACTTACTAACTTTGAACAAACTATCTAGATAAAAAAATATCTTGTTCAGTCACTTAGATTAAGTAATGAGAGAAGGATGTATTTGACATAGAATCATAACCCAATTTACTTATAAAGTAAAGTAGGTTGAAATGTTAAATAGAGTATTTCCTCTCTAATACTTCATCCTATGCATTGAGGTTGAATAATTAATGTCCTTACAAACTTTAGAATAGATTTAAATCCTTATTAAAATTAATAGATCAATTCTATCTTATGAGAGCAAATAATGGACTATTAAACACACAAGACAAATTTTCACAAATAGCTTCATTACTGAAGGGCAGTCATGTGAGAATGGTCAATCATGAAAAAAAAAAAAGAAATCATTTTAGGATTATAAATAAAATCAAAATTCTTAGAAATCCAAAGGCACCAAACCCAATTCAAAACAAATACTTAAGAATAGAAAACCTTATAGAATAGAACAATATTTTAAAGGAGAAATGCAAGTCGGTTGCATTTTCTCCTCTCCTCAGAAATTAGTGTTATTGAATGTTAAAACAAATATGAAAATTTAAAATGAAGATACACACTGTCACTTAGCTTGAATAAAGAATGAAGCAGAAAGACCGAGCAAGAGATAGAAGGATTGGGCAAGAGATAGAACTCAATAGATGCACAACTTTAGCTTAAGATGAAAAGTTTCAAAAGCGAATGGTCAAAATAAAAGTGAAAACTAAAAGAGAAGAGTTTGGGGAATTTAAGGTTTTGTGAAGTTAATTATAGTATAAAAAAATTGGGAAAATAAAAAAAGGAATTAAATTAAATTATGAAAAAAATCATGTCAAATGGAGCGTAGTTCATGCAAAAAAAAAAAATACTACTAAACCTTCCTAGTAGTTTTAAAATGGCACTACAAACATACAAGTTGAGCTCTTTCAAAATGCTTACCAGCGGATGAAAGGCTAGCACTGAGTTATCATCTTAGTGGTATTTTTTGGTTAACTGGCTCTAGAGAAATGCCATAAAGTCACTAATTTTTTATAGTGTCTAGACAACGTACAAAATTAGAGTCAAAGTAACTTGTAACTACCAAATCATAAATCAACCTGAAATTCTTTGTATCTCATAGATGCCTTATAACTTTTTTTGCAGTAATCTAATATCTTTGTTTAGGATCATGTATCACCCAAGTACACCATTCCTATAAGCAATATTAGAACTTGTAAATACTTGAGCATTTATCAGGCTACTAATATCATAAGCATATGAGATCACTTTCATACTTAATCTTTTCTTTATCATTTTGAGGACATTGGGTTTTAGAAAGAATCTCACCTCTTTAGAAGGGCATGAGAACATAAAGATATGTTGAACCTTTTGAGCACTTTTTTAATGTATGATTTTGAGACAAGCTAAAAAGGTTGAGGATTTGTCATAGTGGATCTATATGCCCAACACAAAAAAGGCTTCACCGAGATCCTTAATATTAAAATATGTCAACAACATTTACTTTGTCTCAATTAGAAGGGTCATATCATTACTTACAAGGAGAATATTATTAGCATACAAAACTAGATACACTGATCTATATCATTCTCCTTGAATCCAAAAAAAGTAACAATTTAATCAATATGAGATACCATTATTTTGATGCTTGGTTTAAATCGTATATGGATCTATTCAATTTATACATCAAGTGTTCATTACCCTTCTCTTGGAAACCATCTAGCTGGTTGATGTAAATAGTTTCTGATGAATCACCATTCAAAAAAGCTATCTTAATATCCATTTTATAAAGCTCTAGATCAAAATGAGTCTTCAATGCCATAATAACTTGGAAAGTGTCTTCAGTTGAAATAGGTAAGAAAGCTTCTCTATAATCAACACCTTCTCTGGGTGTAGCCCTTTACCACTAGTCTAAACTTATACTTCTCAATCCCACCTTGAGCATCTTGTTTAGTCTTAAAGACCTAGTCGCATCCAACAAGCCTCCAAGCAGTAGGTAATTCCACTAGATCCCGCACATTGTTTTGTGTATTAACACCAATTCATCCTTTGGTGCTTTAATCTATCCTGAAGAATTAGGACTTGAAATTGATGGAATCATTATTATCATTGACATCAAATTCATGCTCTTATAGGTACACATGATAGTCATTTATGTTTACTAGTCTGTGAGCCCTCTGGGATCTCTTCAAGGGTAATTCTTCATTTATAAGACTTGGTTCCCTTTCTTTTAACAATGAAACATCTTGCTTTCTAGCTTCTACCATTGGTTCTACCATTTGTTGTATTAGATGATCCTCTAGATCAAATCAATATGTTTCAACCAATGAAGGTGCTAGTAAAATAATGACTTGTTCCTCTTGAAGAGAGATGTCACATGATTCTTCACTCCCATTGTCCAAATAGTCCTCAGAATAGATAGCATGATTTGATTCAATGACCATGGTAATATACGTTGGATAGTAAAATCTGCTATCTCTAGAGTAGTTACAATATCCAATAAAGTAACCATTAATAATTTTTAGATCAAGCTTCTTTATAAATAGATTATAAGGCTTTACTTCAGCCTTGTAACCCTAGACATGGAAATAACTAAGATTAGGTCCTTTCTTATACAGTGACTCATATGAGGTTTTAGGCATAAACTTTTTAAGGACTTGATTCAGAATATACACGACAATCTTTAAAGTGTCACCCCATAGAAAGTTTGGCAAAGTGGAATGCATCAACATATGTCTTACCATGTCCATGAGCATATGGTTCCATCTTTTGCTATCCTATTTTGTTCAATGGTTCCAGGTATAGTGCAACTAGCCTCAATTCTACAATCTTAAAGATATTTTACAAAAGGACTATGATTTCTACTTGTTTTATCATATCTACCATAGTACTCACCACCTTTATCTGAATTGATGTACTTAATTTTCTTTTCTAGTTTGAGTTGAATCGTAATCTTGAATGTCTCAAAAGCATTTAGGGACTTCAAATTTTCAGTGAGGAGTTCAGCGCATCCAAATCTTGAACAATCATTGATAAAGGTGATGAAGTACCTATATCTACCTATAATGTATGGCATAATCGGTCCATTAACATTAGTGTGAATCAACTTTAGAACATCTTCTCTTCTGGTCCTCTTTCCTTTTCTAGCTCTAGTTAGGAGTTTTCCATTAATGCAATCAACACATGTACCAATATCAGAGAAGTCCAGGTCATGAATAATTTCTTCTTTTATCAATCTCTCCATCCTTTCTCTAGAGATATGACTATGATGCCTATGTTATAGCATTTAAGATTTCCCATCGATTCTACCCTTTTTGTTTCCAATGCACAATATTTATGGAATTTCCAAATGTAGAGTCTAAGTTAATTTTGTATGAACCATCACACAAACAACTAGTACTAATCATAAACAATACCTCTTAACTCTAAAACATGTCTATACAATAAATTCAAGGCTACTTCTCCTATATGTTCCACTTGCACTTGGTCTCTATTTCCCAAACTAACTATCAACTTTTCGTCATTTGGCTTCCTTTTGCTTCTTAGCATGTTGTTTCTTTTTCTCGATCCATTTCTTAAGCTTAAAACATTTTGTCTTTTTATGCCTATACTTTTTATAGTACCTATAGTTCCTTTTGAATAAAGGCTTCTTGGGTATATTGTGTTACACATTCATATCAACTTTCTTTTTCTCAAAACAGGGTTGCATTTGTTATCCTTTAGGTATAACTTATTTCCATGCTCAACACATGATCCATATGAAATAAAGTGAGCATTGTGAACATTTTCTTTTTTCATAACATCTTCGGCTTAAGTAACAATAGAGATCATCTCATTGATAGTCTCCTTATCTTTTTAGCTATAATATGATGTCTTAAGAATATTAAATTGAACAAGAAAAGATTTCAAAGTATGCTAAATCAGATAGTCATCTCCCAAATCCACTTTCATGGCTATCAAATTATTATGATAGTGCACTAACTTCACGATGTGCTCACAAACTCCACTAACACCATAATAAGCAATTTTCTCTAGTAATAAGAGATAATGTCCTTTCTTAGCCTTATTAAGCTTCATAAGATTTTTAGTTACAGAGTCCATAAAGCTTTGGCCTTTGGAGAGTCAGTAATGCTTTTTCTGATGGTCTTATTTATAGTATACTTCATAACTATCAAGTACATTCTATTTGAATGTGTTCACTTTTCATTAAGAGCCCTTTGGACAATAGTAGAGCTATCATCAACCATCTGCTCCTCTTCTTTCAATGCCGAATCTAAATTAGTAATTGCTAGATATAATTTCAATGATAGCCTTCATAATTAGTCTCATTCAGCATTTTGATGGAAGTTAATTGCATAGGCGATGAGGATTAAGGAAATAACAATTTATGAAATTAATCATCCTATATTGTATATTTAATGTGGTCATGCTATAAAATTTCCTTATAAACTATGTAATTCCTAAACAATATCATACTACAATACCTAACATCAATAGGGTATTTAAGATTTTGTAATATAATACAAGGGTCAAATATCACATTCCTAAAACTGAATATTGATAAGGTATTTAGAATTCTAGAATCAAAATACTTAAGCCTAACTCATATATTATCACCAACAAACTATATTAATAATATCATACCAATAGGGTTCAAATATTATCAACATAACATTTTCCTAAATACTAGACTAGATAAATTTAATTTTTAGCAAAATCTCATACAACTGGCCATGCGATAGGAAACTACACAATTACATAAAATTTTGATGACTCTAATATTTATATATTTTATTTCTTCTAGAATTAGTCTTTTGTTGAGTTTATATGCCAAATAGAGTTCTTTATGTTCTGTTTTATAATATGGTTAGATTGAAACTATGAAAGTATTGATTTGGATTAAGATAGGTGATTTGACACTGTTATAGACTTTTGGCTATATCTAGAGTTTTAGAGCTCTGTTTGGGATGATCACTAAAAAGCTAAGAAAAAGGTCTACAATTGTGATGAAAAGTTCCAAGCCCGGTTCAAAAGTTTGGTGGATCAAAATTAGCCCAAAAGTTGATGTAGAATGCCTTACTGAATCCTGAACCAATCATGGCATTTTTATGATATTTGGAGCTACAAACCTTCAATCAGTATAAACCAAATTTCATTGGATGGCTAAGATCATATCTACTACTTTTATGTAGTGTTCAAGTTGAAACGGTATCGTTTTGAATAAGAAAAGGTTGCAAAGTTAATTTATAGAATTTAAAATGAGTTAAACTACTTTGAACTAGTTTTGATTTTCAGCCTATAACATCAGTTGGAAACCTCCATTTTGAGCAAATCTTGGTCCTTTAGAATTCTGAGGAGTAGGCTTACAACTTTCTAGAAGAGACCAAATGTCATGCCCCAATTCTGGGAACATGACTGTTGCAGGAAATCACCCAGTGATAATTTCCTATGAGCCTTTTCAACACTAAGAAATTACTTAACACAATTTAAACAATAAGAACAAAAGCCCACATTGTAAAACTTAAGAAAAACAAAATAGATTTTTCTACAAATTTCAAATGCATTAGACAAAATTTAACAAATACATTTTACAAATATTTTGACAGAATTTCCTCTATTTTTCAGATGTTTTCAGGTTCACACACCCTTCCAATAGCTTGTAAAAATAATTTAGAAGTTCTCACACATTTATTAGGCACATAATAGTTACAAAAAATCCAACACTAATTCCACATATGCATATGCAGAGATCACAACTGCCAAATGATTAACCCATTTTATGTCCTCAGTCCTTGTTAGTGATCTTCATGATATCCAACAACCCTAAAACTAAAACATGATTTTTTTGAAGGAGAAATGTAGTGAGTTTCAATGGAATTTAGTAAGTAAATCCTTTACATTATATACTATCCATAATTAATAAAAAATTATACCAATAGCACTTTTATCAACATACAATTATAATAATACACAATAATGTAAAATTGAATCAATATAAACTTGTGGTTAGTTGGCTGATCTACGTAATTTGCAATTATCAAACAATATGCATAACATAGTATGCACATATTTAGGAGCCCTCATAAACTGATTTCTTGCTTACCATTATACCAAATATTTCTAGCTTTGCTCAATAGTTCTTATAAGGCAAAGGGAAAAACTAGTTATGAACTTATACTATCATAAGCTCATTTGCTAACATGAAATGTTGTTCACGATCAAACTACTAGTTTAGATATACATACTTGTTAGCGATTCGATACAAATAAACAAAAACCAATAATGATTAGGTCTTTAGATAGGTACAGGGCATATGAAAAGATTATCACCATTGCAATTTCAATCAATCACAAAGAATGATTTATGGTCATTCTTCCTTAACAAAGACATCCTGTAGATTTATTTCAATTTACATCCACAAGAAATACTTAAATAAAATTTAAGCAATAATTATGAAACACACATTAGCAATTAACCTAAAACCACTGCAATGGCTATTCAATAAGCATCGATAGCCTTTTTAAGCAATTTATTTATGAATCCAAGATAGGGTTCTTCAAGTAACTTACCATTTGAAACGTTTTCAATTTTGTTCCTCTTCATATCACCTTATCTTTCTACCATATTAACCTCCCTTTATCTCTCCATTATATTAATGACCATAGATATGCAATTGCAATTTTCATTATAGGTTCATTGAAGGAACGTATCAAGGATCCACATTTCTCGGTTCACACACACACATTCAAAGCAATAGTGTTACTCTACTGTCTAATTATTCAGATCACACAATTTCATAATTCAAGAGACATTTTGTAAGCTCTTTAGTAACTTTACCTTTATTTAATTCAATACTAGAAAATAGACAAAAGTAAGAAGATACATCAAATTATTTTTCTCTTTATTCTAGACTGCTATAATTTTTCTTTTTAATTCAGTTCTGGCTCAAGCATTTCCAAAATTTTCACTGAAATCCTCAAGGTTGCATTCTAGTCCCTAAGCCCCTTCATTTTGCACCAAACTTACCAAGATGGAAAATTAGTTAGTGACGCCCAAAAATTCTTAAAATCTCCAGAACAGTACCTCTATATCTTTTCTTTTCATGAGAAAAATCCTAGCTCAAAACTTCCTGATATTGCCCATAAGCCATAGCTATTTCTGGAACTATACAGTTTGCACCCTTCCAGAAATCACTGATTTCTATTGCTGTGGTTAGCTCAGCAAATCATCTCTAAATTTCCTTAATTTGGCATAGGATACCCGCAATATGTTAGGGACATGCCACAAAAATCTTGGACCAAAACTCACACGTTTGGTCCCTCATCATTTCTCATTCTCTTGGCTACCCTGTTCTAGTCTCATTCTCAATACCTATTTTGTTTTGCATTTATTTGGGATATCAAACCAATCCAAAATTGACTAAAATTTAGCATAGCCATAGTTCCACATGTGGGGAATAGATAATAAAATTTTTAGCTCAAATCTCAACCAGTTACTCCCTCAAATCTGAAGGTTCTCTTTAAAACTCAAATCTATCTCTTTGGAAATTTCAACAGTGTTTGGGTTTACTTGGCCTAGGAGCTCATCTCTAAAAATTCCCAAATTTTCAAAAATTGAGGGACAACATGTTGAGATCTTGCATGCCAAATTTCAAGCCATTTTGAGGTCATTTACTTATTCTTTATCTCACTAAGTAAAATAGTGCCAAAATAGGGGAAATCAGAAAAGCACATATAACATCTACCACTTGCAACTTCGAGAACCATAACTTATTGAATATATACATTATTATGCATAGCATAACATCCTCAATTACACATTGTTCTAGAATTATATATGTCATATCATTCTCATTTACATATTGTTCTGGAACTGAGTTTGTAACTCAAACATATACATATTGGTACAAAACATTCTAAATAGCTACATAATAGTCTATTACTCCTTCCTTGCTTCTTTGGAACTTCCTGGAATACTTAGAATTGGTTTTAATGAAAAAGCAAGGTGAGATAACAATATCCTAGTGGCTAGTAATTTTTTTTTCAGCAACCAATCTAATCCTTAAAACATGCCAAACATACAATTCATTGAATATAATAAGGAAAAATGACATGCCACATGCAAGGGTCATCTTCTAGGGACCATAATTTGGTTTCCTACAGCCACTTGTTATCAGCCACTTGTTGTCCCATGCCAACAAGTGATCTAACCTCTGTTAACTCTTCTAGACCGGTCATTCTACATAGAGAAAGGAGGTACTTTAACTCTTCCTCCTTCACATGGCTTACTAAATTATCATAAGCATATCAATTTACTAGCATACATTCAATGACATACTTATGCACATAATTACGAAACAGAGGCAGTTTTAAGGAAAAACAAGCTACCTAAAGCAAGTTTTAAGGAAAAACTAGCTATCTTATATTTCAAACATGGTCGATGCCCCTTTTGAATTGTGTACTGTCCTCTTCTTAGCTTCTTGATGAAATTCTGAGCAAATCTTATTTCTCTTTTCTATACTTTTTCCTTCAGAGCTTTCAAATTTCCTCTAGGTGTTATCACGAACTCTAACCTTTGAAGAAAAGAAAACTATCAAAAGATTTCGCTTAACTTACTCTACAATTTTCTCTTCTACATCAAAAGCTAAAAGTGTGTAGAATTACCTAAAAATTGGCCTTGTTTCTTTCTCTTTCTTCAAGCTCGGTCTTCCTCTATGAAAAGCCGAACTTCAGCTTATCTTTTTTTGGTTTTCAGGCAGCCTAGGTCAAAAGAAGATAAGGCATTAGATTATAATTAGTGAGGAGACAATTGGCTGAATATAATTGGCCCATATGTCTTAAATATTTTCTTCTTTTTTCCAGTTTTGCCCTTAACTTTTCTAGGAATTCCTTTCATGTCCTTTGGTCTTGCTGCCTGCTACCCCTTCTTGGCCATGCACCATACTTAAGGAAAGGGAAAGTGTGAGTGAAATTACTAAAATATCCCTATTCACTTATTTCTTTCAATTAGGTCCCTAAATACTAGTTTAGGTTTTTTTTTAATTCTCTAGTGGTTTATGTTTTCTAATTATCCCCATTAGAAATCACACATGCCAACTAACTTAGGGTGTCACATTTATTTTAAATAATTCATCTTACATTCATCTGGTTAATCTTTCATAAAGAAATTACTAAATTCTCCAAGTAATTAGATTTCCTATCCCTTAGCTTAGGAAACCCTCTTTACTCCATTTGATAATTTCTCCCAAGTGATTAAACTTCCTAATTCACATTAATTAGTCGCCTAGAGTCATGGATTAACTAACTCATTTAGAGAGGATCACATTCTTAATTACCATTCCATCAATAATTTATCTTTTTTACTCATAATTTATCCTAGGCAATTTGGACCATAATATCCATCAAACTACCATCTAATTTTCTCTCCAATTTAGTTCTTTTATACTAATTATGGTTTCTTTTTAACCATTTAGGGGCTACAAGTCCTAATTATCTTTATTAGACAACTTGCATTTAAATAACTAGGATGTTAAACATTCCAACTAAGGCAAGTGCATGATCACTATTTATTCATTCATGTTCAAATGAGCATTTCAAATTCAACATATAAATTTAGATGAAATACATATGTGATCTACTCTTTAAATTAAAGATAATTTCAACCATTTTCATTATATTCCAACCTAATCTCAACTTATTTTATATTCCATACCTTTATCAACCTATTAATTAGTAATAACAATTTCTAATCGATGCTAATTGATTATACATTACATAGAAATAATGTATCAAAGGATAAGGGCCTGTAGTATAGCATCACTTACTAGTTTCATGAATACACTTACTTAAAATTTCAGTCATATATTTCTTTTTTCTTGTTCTAGAATTTCACACTTGTGTAAAGCTGATAAATTTTAGTTGCTTATAAGAACTAATTTACATACTGACTCAATATACTCATAGCATAAACCCAAATAGTCAAAGGAGTTTACTAAGTCTCACTCAAGATAGACCTAAGGGAGAGTTTCTCTGATGAGTTCAACTTGGCATTCACCTAATGCAATCCAATTGTGCATCTTTTCATAGCAATCAATTAAAATTAATTTATCATTGGCACACACCACTTTATCCGATGACTATTAACACCAAAAGATGATAGCAATAACATGTAGAGCAATACATTATGTAAGCTTCCTAATACAAAAGAGTTTGATCAACTTATACTTATTACAAACACTACAAATCAAGAATTAGTAAGCAATTTATTCATGAATACAATCTCTTAAACATCTAACTAATTTCCAATTATTCATTTTTCAAACAGGTTATTCCTTTAGAGACATTGGTAAATTTCTAGTACTAACCTCACTTTCCATACTCATTATACAATTCTCACTTGACACAATAAATATACACAAGCACATCCAACATACATATTCAATTTCCACATATTCACACTTGTCCAAATATGCCACAACATAGATTAAGATAACACATATACAAGTACAACAAGGAAAGTAATTTACTCACCTTAGCTTGTCTTTTTAGTGTCCAACTTCCTAAGAGAATGGTCAAACTATCCACTCTTGGATAAAATCTAAAAATTTGAATAATCATCACAAAAATTAATTTCTATAATTCATCTTTATTAACTAAGTCTACCAAATTAGGCTTAGGTTATTTTTGGAAAAAACTGGGAGCTAGGTTTTGATGAAATTTGCTCAATTCCTTCTTACAAGCTATCTTTTGTAAATAACCTTATTGGTACTAAAAATAAACAATCATTTAGTAACCTAGGCTCATCAATTTCATCTAAAGCAATTTCTAGTCCACTAAGAAGTTCACAAATTTTACACAAGCAAGGTTTATTTTTCCCAATTTGTTGTTGAACTAGACAACAACTTGGAAGTTTGATTTTTAAAAATTACAGCTCCAAGATCAACAAAATAAGTGGGGGAAAAATCTCATAGTAATTAAATCAAGAGTAAGGATGCTTGGGCATGATGATTTACCCTAGGTGGAGTTAAAAAGAACTAACTGTAGTAGTTGTGTATCTCCTCTGTAACAGTGGATGAACACAGTAATAAAGTCAAAAAGGGAACTTAATGCTACTATTGGGTTTAGCTTGTCTTCCACGAATTAGTGCTGTAACCATGGAAGGTGACAACCATGGCTAGTTTCAAGTGGTAGAGGAAAAGAAGCATTAGTCACCTATTTTGGCTAAAGGCTAGTCTAGTTGGCTGGCTGAAATAGGGCATCACACTATAGCTAAAATCATATGGTGTAGACGTGATGTTGGTTAGCCAGCACAGCTCAATCTTTTAGCAAGCTTCTAACAATGACGACTTGGTCCAAGTAGCTTCGTGAAGAAAGATCACCAGAATGGGGGTGTGGGTTTCTGCTGGTTCATTATGGCTTGGCACAGATAGTAGATAGAGAAAAGCATAAAGGAAAAAGAAAAAAGCTAACTTAGTTTTGTGCAAATGAAAGAGAAAAGAAAAAAAAAAGGCACTTATAAAAGCTTAAAACTATATAGTTTCAGTCTTACAACTAAAATTGGACATTACTTAGGGCAATCAAAACAAAGTTTAAAAGAAAATATATATTTTTCAAACTGCCCATCCTTAATAATTCTGCATATTTAAATTTGATAATTTGGCCACTTTGCTATGTACAATGCATTTAAAGAAACATACTTATAATTTCAGATTCTAAATCATAAAAGCTTCAACATTTTTAATGCACATTAGAGTCTAAAACAATTAAAGTAGCAAGTGTAGTTAATAAATTTCAACAGATCTAATTGAATAAAAATAGTTTCAGTAATGTCTAGTAAAGCTTATATTGTAAAACTTCTCATAAGGTGAAAGTATCATTTATTCACTTACAATAATTTATACTTTAAACTTTTTAAACAACTATAAAAACGAAAAAAAATTGTGAAACTTATTTTATTTATTTATTTTTGTCAAATGCCATGCAATAATAAAATGCCAAATAACTTATAATAAAATACCTTTGATTTCATTTTAGTAGACATTATACTCATAGGTATTCAATGAAGGGTGTCATATAGTTTAATTTTGTCCTTGTCTAATCAAAAATAGCAGCCAAAGTCAAACAAGGAAACTAGAGCAATTAGAATCCTAGTTAAATCATGATTACTTAGGTATTACTCCATAATCATGAAGGATTAGTCTTTTCTAGTTTGTATATAAATAGGAATCCTTCCAGGGTAGAAGGAACACACAATCCTTCTCAGTTTTGTTTCTAGTTTCTTTATAATGAGTTGCTAAACTTGTTTTTCAATTCAAAAAAATTCTACTTCAATATATTATGACTGTGAGATTGGATTTGTTTTGCTGAGTTATTCTTAATTTGATTGTCTATTATTTTTTTATTTTTATTGATTTATGATTACATAAGATGATTTTCTAATAGGGCCCATTAATTGAATGTCTATTGTGATTATTTGATAGCTATATTTTATAATCTGCAATTGTTATAAAAGTTTAGTATAGGTAGCAATTAAGTATTAATGATCAAGATCTCAGTTTTTATTTAATACCTAAATGAAACATATAATGAATTAAATAATTTGAGCTTGTATAAATTATTATTTAGTCTTAACCTCTTCCTGTTTGCAATGCTATTATTAAACTGACTAGAATAGTTTAATACTAAATTAGTTAATAATAAGAATTTAATTTGGATATTGGGTTTGAATTAATGAAATTCTGGAAGAATAATAAGGATTATTATAGTATTTAGGTAATTCTTCTCTAAGCAATCGAAGAAGGAATAATATTTAGGTATCGGTGATTAGTCAATGAACTAAATGTATGAATCTCTCTTAAATGGAAGTTTTCCTAATTAAAGTTTCCTTTACAATATAAATTCTGCTTTTATTCAATATTTTGAATTTAAATACAAAAACCATCTTTTTATGAAATCTATTGCATTCAATAGATTACGATCATAAATTAATTAACCAATCTCTAGGGTTTGACCTATACTCACATTACAAATTTAGGGAGTTCAGTAAATTGATTCTGGTGGATTTGACAACCATCAAATTCCATGGCATAATATAAGCAATTTATAATTTTTACATAATAATAATTCCATATATATAATCATGTAAAATTAATTTAACATCCAAATAGAAACATATTATACTAGAAAATTTTCATATAGTAGCTTAACATGTTGGAATTAAATGTTAAAATTTTTAGGTTCAAATAATATCAAATTAATATCCAAATAAATTGGCTAAAAATTAAATAAATAATTTTTATTTTCAAAAATTTTTGAAAAATGCCCAAATATTCTAACTTAGAAAATAGAGTAAGACGGCATTTGAATTGCCACCATTGGCTACCAAGAAGGTGGCACATGCCCTACACGTGTCTCCGCTATGAGTGGGAAAACATGTGTTACAGAATACCCTTTTTTCCTTACCTGATTGCCTGTATTTGGGTCACCAGACTTATTCTCATACCCAGTTTCAATCCAGCTCCAATTAATGCATTTTTTACCCAAATTCTTGTATGGATTTTCATTCTAATGCAAATCTAAGATTAACCCATATAAAATTTTCTAAAAAAAAAAGAAAGAAAAAAAAGTTTTGAATTTGATCAACCAAACTGACGAAACCAATCAATAAAATTTTTCTAAAATATCCTCAAGCTCAAAACAATACAATCCAGTAAGTCTAGGCATGCTCAAGGTAAGCAAAATTGCACTGACCAAATATACTATACATATAATCTAATTCTTATAGAAAAGGAAAATTACATCATACAATATGTCAAGGATTTTGAGTCTTTATTATCATGAACAATATTCGAGTCCCACATTCTGCAAATAGCAAATCCGATTAAAGCTTCCCTTGCACATCTTTCAATTCATTACATGAACAGTTATGATTTTTTTTTATTAAGGAAACTTTCATGACAATGGGTGATCTTGAAAGCAAAACCAAAGAATATTTGATAAATTTGTGCAAAATTTATAACATGATAAAACAATTGGCTTTAATACCAATTGCAGGAACTGTATTATAGAATTACTTGGTTTTAATTTATTATGTCGCATAGCATAAATAAAATGTAGAATTAATAGTAATAATAATAATAATATAAAACAATTACTTATCTTATGAAGGTTGTGAATCCATTAAGTTCAATAAGTGGAAATCTTAGTAGGTTTAATCATCTTGATCTTTAGTAGCCTATGAGAGAATTTGTGAATCTTGATGGGGAGATTGTAGGAACTAACTTAGGGTGAAAGACCTTGTATATACTAAACCTGACTAGACTTAGCTAATCTATTACAGGAAAGCCTAGTTACAAGGCTTATATGTTCAGAAATCATTTATGGCCTAAGTGTCATTTTAAGATCCATGATATTATTACTTTATAATGGGCTTGTTTATAATATTAATTTGACATTTGTGTAATTTAGGTTTTATGAAATATTCTAAATTATGGAAGTCCATATGAAAAAATTCTAATAATCATTGCATTTTTGTGGTTTAGTTTAGTTTGGATTACATATTTTCAAAATTGTAAACTATCAATAGCTTGCGTTTTGAAAATTTGAAATCATAGTTTAACCAAACCAAACCAAACCGCATAATTTATATTTAAATTGTCCATATTTTCATGTAATCTTTATGGTTACACAATTTATTTTTCACACAACTTTAAGTCTTAACTCTTCATTCTATAGGTTTAAATTTGATTAACTATCAGTGTAAAACTTTTTAATCAAAATAGTATGCACAATTTCCAAAAAATTCTAATGATTGGAAAATTGCATCAAGTTTGAAATGGTAACTATTTTTTGACTGAAACAAAATCCAATAGAAAAGATTTTCAAAATCTATCAAAAATAACTTTCTAACTGAAAAATCTATAAGAAATTTGATACCCATTTTTTTTTATAAAAAAAGGTAGGGTTCCGACAAATTTACCGACAAAAAAATCTATCAAAAATTCGAGTCACATTTGAATTGCAATCACCACTTTCTTCCTCCATTTTCCTTTTCATCTCTTGCATTCCACAACTGCCTAAAGTTATTCTTCCCCATTTTCCAAAGGATTTCTTGCATTTTGAAGTTATAACCTTCAATTCCAAATTGATTAAATTGTTCATATGGCAATATTTAACATTTTTATTAATTAGTTTTTTATTTGTTGCATTTTTATTTTTTTCTCTTATTTTTGTGCATACAGATTCGAGTTTCAACTTTTGGAGTATGTAGTGCCTTTGTTAATTTTGTTTTTTGCTTGGATTTAGAGGCTAGTACATATTTTTTAAAGATTAGTTGGTTAAGTTGTGAAATAATTAGCTATTATGGTAGATTAAGTAAATTTATATTTATGAATTATTTTTTGAATTATGACTTTTGAGTAGTATTAATTAGTTTGATTATCCCACTTGATTATGTTAATTGTTGAAAATGTGGGTTGTTGGTTATAAGAATTGTTGTTATCATAGGATAAAATATATTGTTGATTTACATATGACATTATTAGTTGTTATCATAATTACTAGGTTAGGTGAATTTTTTTATTTTAAAATATTATTTTGACATGATTGAATGTGGTGAACTTTATTATTGAAATTTTATATTGTTGGAAATGGGAAATGTCCTTATTATTAGGGAAACTCTGGCCAATTTTTTTGGTGTTGATAGGAAATTTTGACAAATTTTTCTATGGTTTGCAAATGTTAAGAAATATTTAATAAAATAGGAGAAAATATGTGTATAAATTATGACTTACCTAAAGATTTAATATATTTGAATGTAAACTTGAAAAAACAAAATATGAAAATTCTAGAACTCCATAGGTGGATGTATTATCGACTTCTTTTAAGATATAGAGGATATATGATAGAGTTTCTTCATGGGATGGAAGGATTTATTGATTTTATAAAAACTCATCAATTCATTTATGTAATGATTGGATAAGATGTTTATACTCCAAACATGAATGTAGAATATATTTACCTTTTGATGCAATTAAGGTTGATTGTATATATTTGGATTTAAATATTATTATTTGTGGTGGACTGATCATAGTAAGGAGAGACTTATAGAAAATTGAGAGTTGTCTAGTAGAGTGATATGAGATTTTCATGAGTCAAGTAATAGGTTTTAAAACATAATGTTGGATGTTGGTTGGCCATACATTGCAAATTATCTAGAACACAACATGGAAGAGCCTCCAAATGGGGATATCCAAAACTCTTATGATATGTTAGAAGCTGTATAGCAGTCATTATGAACAAGTTGTAGTAACCATTTAGAGTAGTCTTTAATAGTAAGAATGTTAAGCAAAAAATATGATTTTAATTCGACTTACCATATAATTCTTTTGATTAGATTATACAACTTATGACTGAAACAAATTTGCTTGATAGTGTTATTTTTCCTAATTTTTGTGAAATAAGGAAGTTAATGAAGAAGTTAGCATTGGGGAATGAGAAAATAGATTGTTGTATGAAAGGATGCATGTTGTTCTATAAGGAGGTTAAATTTGAAAGAGAATGCATACTTTATGGTTTGAATAGGTATAAAGAATAGAAAGTAGGATAGAATAGTAAAGAAGGTCCATTCAAGGGAATGTATTATGTACCATTAATTTCTAGGTTGTAAAGGTTGTATGCTCTAATGAAGTTAGCTCCTCATATGAGATAACATCATGGGAATCAAAGGAGATAGATGTGTCATCCTTTGGATAGAAAAGCTTGGAAATAATTTAACTAAAATTATCCAGAGTTTGCATGATTCTCTCAATATAAGACTTGGGTTGTGCTTTAACAGATTCACTCTATTCAATTATAACACTACACCGTATTCATGTTAGCTAGTAATAGTCACTCCATTTAGTTATAAAATCTAGTTATTTACTTAATGACAAAGAGTTAAAGGAACTTCAAGTTGAAGAAAGGTGGGTGATAGAGTTCCTTGGGTTTGGAAGATTAAATGTCATTTAGAAGTGAAAATATTAATGTGGTTACTAGCTAACAAAGCTTATTTACAAAAATGTGCATGTTGGAATAGGTATTCATACATCCCCTTTGTGTCCTTTATGCTTGAATGACAATAAAACAATCGATCATCTTTTTTTGTGTCATGGAATTAAACAGATTAAGGATTTTGTGGATTGTAATCTTAACATGGGAAAGCTTGTAATATATAAAAGATTATGCCTATTTGAATAGTTTTTTGAAGAGGGCTTTGTACTTGGTTGCTTATGTTTGTTAGGCTATTTTGAAAGCTAGTAAAGAGCTTGTGTTTGAACTAAACCTTTTAATAGCACTCAGGTTTGAAAATGTGCAAGATCTGAAGCCTTACAATTTTCCTTTTTGGGTGCTTCTAATCCTTCCAAGGTTGTCAAGGTGAGCTACAAGTGAAGTGGCTTACAATAGAACAAGGTTAGGTTAAATTAAATCTAGATGGGTTTCTTAATGGTAGTGTGGGAGTTGTGGGAATTGGTGATTTTTAGAGGCTATAATGGTAAATGGTTATTGGATTTCTTTGGGAGAGAGTGGGATAAGATTTTGTGATCTTAGTTGAATTATAAGCCTTTGAGGATAGGATTACTATTACTTTAGAGCATGGTTTCAATCAAGTTTGGATTGAATTCGATTTTGTTGTTGCTATTAACTTCATCTTGAACACTAGCATTAAGGAGCACAATCCCTACTATGCTATTGTTTTATTTTACAGGGCCAGTTTGAACAAGTTAGAGGAAGAGAAAGAGAGTCAAATATGACAAGAAAGGAACCAAGTGGCTAATATCCTAGTAAAGATGGGAAGAGTGACAACTTTGAGGAAGACTTTAGTGGAGTAAGCACCTGATGGATTTGAGGGAAAGTTGTTTTTTTATGCCGTAGGTACTTGATATGCACGAGGCTACTAGCTAGTTGTCAATCAATATTGTAATTATTTTTCTAGTGTTAAGTTTATCTATGGATTATGTTGTTTTTGAATGATTTTTATGTGGTTTAATACTTTGGCCAGTACCTATGTGTTTACCTCTTATTATGTTATAACTATAAGGTATGTAATTTGGCTAGTGCTTATGCTTAATATATATGGCTTATTGACTAGATTGCTTCTAGTGGGCATTTTATTTTCCAATTTATCCTGCTTTTCAAACTAATTCCCTAAATGTCCTACTTTTTGTATCTTCAACATTTTTTTTCGCCATGTGGATGACCTTACTGGCTGCGTAATTGTTGTGGTGACCTTGTCAGCCCAGGTGACAAAGTCAATTAGAATGTCCACTCAACTAAACTCATATTTTAAGTCGACAAGATCACTATAGTAGTGACCTAGCCAATTAGGTCATTGAGGTCAATTTTATATAAGGATCCACCAGGCTATTCCATACACACTAGGTTCCATTTGCAAATTTTCTCTCTTTAAATTCCTCATTCTCTCTCTTAAAAACTCCAAGCTCTCTCCAAGTTAGTATCTCTCTTCTTTCTTTTGCTGAGGGTTTAAACTTGTTACCTTGTTTATTTTTATCCTAGTTTGATTGTTGGTATGTTAGGGTTAGGATTTAGAGTTAATTTTAGGATTTAAGGATTTCATGAACATAAATTAATGTTATTAGTATTAGTATTAATTTACCTATTTTACTCAGATAAGTATTTTAAATGTTACACATAATTCATTTCTTGAACACAATTTGTTAGGTTTTAAGGTTTATCTCATGAACAAAATTTGTTATGAAAGAACCTAATAGTTATCTTCAACTAATTGTTAGGAAAGTGTAAAAACTTGATAAACAATGAAAACATAAAATGTATAATTTAGAGGTTAGGGTTTAAATATATCAAAACATAATATACATAATTTAAACAATAAAAACATAAATGGATATAATTCATTTCATTGCTAGAATTAATTTATTTCATGAATATAACTTATCAATAGCATTCATTTTAGAGGTTACAGTTTAAGAAATAAATGAATTTAATTTATTGGTTGAATTAATAAAATACATAATTTATGCAGTAAAAACATAAAATATATATTTTTTAAAATGAAAATATAAAGAACATAAAATACATAATTTAAACAATGAAAACATAAAATACATCATCTAAACAGTAAATACATAAAATTCATGGTTTAAACATTAAAAAAATACATAATTTAAGCAGTAAAAACATAGAATACACAATTTAAATAATGAAAACCTAAACTACATAATTTTCAAGTTAGGAATTAGGATTTGAGGGTTAAGATTTAAACATAAAATATATACTTTAAACAATGAAAATATAAAAAAATAATTTAAATAGTAAAGACATAAAAAGGCATGCATAATTTAGTAGGTAGGGGTAAGGATTTGGGAGTTTGGTTTGGACAATAAAAATATAGGATACATAATTTAAATAGTAAAAACATAAAATTTAATGTTTTAATAAGTAAAAACATAAAATACATAATTTAAATTGTAAAAACAAAAACACATAATTTAGGGGCTAAGGGTTAGGGTTTAAACATATAAATCATAAAATAGATAATTTAAACAAGAAAAGCATAAGATACATAATTTGGACAATAAAAACATAAAACACTTAATTTAAATAGTAAAAACATAATATATATATATATATATATGGTAGATTCTTTTATGCTTAATGTTAATATAACTTACTTTTATAGGACAAGGCAACCCAAACCTAAGAAGGTGAATTGGGTATTTCAAAAATTTTCACAATTTTTAGTTTTTTTTAAATCTTTTAATTTTGGAAAGTCATAGGATAGTTTTAATTCAAACAAACCTAAGATAATTTAATGAAGATGTTTACATATAAGAAATAACAAATCAAAGTACTTGTACAAACTAACTCATTTAACTATACATAGGCAAGGCCTCAATGAGCATATTCATAGAAGGAAATTGCTTCTTCAAACATACCAAGATATAGGTAATATAATAAACAATGAAGTACAAAATATTTAACAAATTTCAACAACAAAAAATAGAGCATCTCACAATCACAATTATTAACAAAAGCAAAAATAGATATCACAACATCAATTATTGGAAAATAAAAAAAGTAGGGATTGAGAGAATCAAACCTAAGATTTATTGTAGTTTCCCTTTGAAAAATAGTCTTCAAGTCATACATCTCTTAACCAAGCTTGAATCCACTAAATAAAATTAGTCGCTCCAAGTTTAAATAGACATAAGTAGAAGCCTTTATAGTGAAAAGCTCAACCACTCACTCAAAAAGGGAAAGTAAAAAGTTCAACTACTCTTTCTACCCTAGGTAAGGCTCACCTTAGAAAGCCTAAGTGTGTTTGAAAAGTTATAATAGAAATGGAAAGAACTCTAAAGTTCATATTATAAATTGAAGCTCAATAGGTATTGATTCACTTAAATTTAGCTCATATTGAAGATATTAGATAAAGAATTAAAGCACAGATGATAGAGAATATTTGCCTATTAGAGATTAAGATTTTTTTGCTAAGAAAATATGTGAATAAGGTATTTATAGCAAGAGAGAATGGTATACATGATTGTCATTTTTATAGCAATAGAATATGGTATTCATAATTTGACTTGTGTTCACGGTAAAATTTGGCCAACCTAAGTCTTGCACCCTAAACTGCAAGTTATGAAGGCAAATTTATAAGGAAGAGAGAGAAAGAACAAGGGACACTAAGAGCTTTTTAATATAGTTCAGTCAGATGCAAGGCCTACGTCCATGATTATGTTATTTTCCAGTTTCTTGCTGAGTTTTCAGTATTTTATTTTTGTCTCTCTCTTTTACAATAATTTCAACCTCTTTTTTATAGTAGTTGGGGGTGTTACAATATATTTCACAATAGAAATGAATCATAAATCAGTTACAATAGTTAATAGCGGATTCCTATTAAATAAGCAATTGAATGATATTCTCTGAATTGATGGTTGGGAGGGCATGCTTCGAGCTGGGGGCTAGATCTCGTCCTTAACTACCTAAGGTTACTACTTTGACCCTTGGTTAGTGCTCTGAGTTCACATTTGGCAACCTGATGCCTTTCTCCTGTGACCTCAATCCTTGTTGAGTTAGGCCTTTATCAGCTAGGCTTGTCCATTAAGCTTTTACCAACCTATTTGTGTGGATATGAAAACACCTAAATATTAGCCCCTGGCTCTTAGTGCAATCTACTGATTGGGAGTGGTAGTCCACTGGTAAAAGCTAGTGATCGCGATCAGCCATGTTGTCACTTAAACTTCTATTCTACCATTTGTTTGCCCCGTACCATTATTACAGTATTAAATGCACACATTGTCCTATAGTCACTAGCGTGATGATGACTGAGCTTTGCTATTTACTGGACCATTAGATTGGAGGCAATTGTTCAGCCTCCGAATCTAATAGTGAGGACATTTGAGCTATATAAAGCAAGAAAAACCCTTTTTTGTTGCTTTTGAAATCCAATGCTCTGTTTCTTGCTTATTTTTCAAACAGTTGCCGTTGTTCTTTGCTTTCCTATCTCCCAGGGCTTAATGACCTAATGGGCTCATTAGTTGAGCCCCTATGCTTTTAATAGTTTAGGTCTTAGGTATTGTGATGTGAGGTGTGTATGACCTACTGCATAGGGAATTCCCTTGGATAATTCCTCTTTGAGGATCCTGGGAAGTTTTGTATAGATCTTGGGTTATTCCCTCATGGTGATGCTGGTGAGTTCAATTCTTTCTCCTTAGTTCTTTTTCTTCTTTGCAAGGTGACTTGACCATCTGGTTTCTCAGAGTGCACTAGGGGTGATAAAGTTGAAGGACGAGCTCTTATCTTGGGAGGAGGATAAAAAGAAGCTTGTGAGCAACTTGGTTGATGATGGATGACTTGCTTGCCCCATATGTCGATTCCATATGTTGATTCTCTAGCCCACTGGGGTTTAACTTCTAAAAGCTAGTTTTCCTTTAGGGCTGTGATAGCTGTAGGCTTATTTTGATTTGTATTTTTGAACCTTCATATGTACATTCACCTCATTGAGTGAGGTTTTCAATGAATTTTTTATAATTTTCTTGCTTTTCCAAGTTTGTCATGTTAGGTGTTCACATTTAGGTTGATATAAATAAGTTCCTGCAAACTATGACTTAATAAGCATTAGTTAAATGGATGCCCAATAGGTTGATAGACCTTAGCTAGCAACCATGACTTCATAGATTTTCATCAAGATGAATGTCAGTAGGTCGCGCCTTTGCTAATAATGAATTGTCTAGGTAGGTTGCGCCTCAGCTAATAATGAATTGAGTGCACAAGTAGGTCACATGAAAGTTGCACCTTAGCTAGCATCAGTCAAGTGTCCAGGTAAGTCACATAGATGCGCCTCAGCTAGCACTAGTCGAGTGTTTAGATAGGTCGCATGAATGCACCTCAGCTAGCACGAGTCGAGTATCCAAGTCGATCGTATGAAATTTGTGCCTTAGTTAGCACAAGTCGAGTGCCCAGGTAGGTCGTACAAATGTGCCTCAGCTAGCACGAATCGAGTGCCTAGGTAGGTTGCATGGATGCGCCTCAGCTAGCACGCCATGACAATGTATATTTATCAAGCAAGATAATTTATATTTGTCAGGTTGACCATGACAATGTATATTTGTCAAGCAAGACAATGTATATTTGTCAGGTTGAATGCTTGGTAGGTTGCATATGATACCTGAGCTAGCAAATCATGATTTAACATTAGTCAAGTTGAATAGCTCACTTTCTGTATGATCATAATTTAGAAAGGCAAGCAAATGTCCAGCACTCCAAGCTCAAGGAACTTCAACGCTATTCAAATTTATTCAGCCTCCTAGTTCAAACCTAGCGTCTCGTTACTGGCCTCGTAAGCCCTAGGAAGAATAAGGCATAGTACGAGATTACCAAGTTTTTAATTCAGACTCGGACCTTCCTGAAAATTTGTTCAAAAATTAGTAAATAGCTTAAAGACAAATTTGGGTATTTTTCTTAATATTTGAATAATATTTAAAAAATTAGAGGCGCTGGGGCTGTTAAGATTGCTCATTTCTGGCCTTCTTTATGGTTTGATTCTCAAAGCCATGTTTATGACTTTCCTTGTTGTTCTTGACATTGCTCCTCCTTTTATTCTAGTCAGAGCTGTTTGTCTCATCCTTCTAATCAAAATTTTTTAGATCGTAAGTTTCCTCCCACTGGATCTCTTTGATAGCTCATTCATAAAACTTGCCTAGGTCCTTTACTGGAGACTTGTATATTGTTGACTGTGAAATTCGATTTGTTCGAAGAGCCCAAACTTTAGTCAATCAGATGTGAGTTTTAGGAATCAATGCCGCTTCTGAAGTGTTGTGAAAGGTGAGCCAAGAGGAAGAGAAGCGGTGATTTTTAACGTGGTTCAACTAAATTCGGGCGGTACCGGACCCTACATCCACGGCAGAAATTTTATTGATATTGGATAATTTACAGAGTTTCTACTTGTAAGATTGCCTCTCTCTCTCCCTCTCTGCTAACAATGCAATCCTATTTGTAGAGGAATGAGAGGTTACATGCATTAATTACAAGTTACAGTTATATTACATCAAATTAATGAGAAAAGAAAGTGAAAAGACTGTAGTCTAGCTGTTTACGACATATAGGCTGTGGAAGTGGTTCCTTTTGGTTGGCTGTAGGCTTATGACCATTGCCTGACATCATTTCAGCCATTCAGAGGATTAGTGACTCAAATGCTGGAGTTCAGTCTTCGCAATCCTTCTGAGGCACTGAGGAGGTGAGCTTGGTACCGCTTACAGAGGAGCCAGTGGGCTCTTGTGAGGAGGTCGATCATTCTTTTAAAATGCTTTGCTGGGACATTAGCGAGGTA
>JANHAO010001196.1:0-34522 GCA_026873985.1 Saraca asoca
ACAAGTTTTTTTGTTTTCAGAAAACAGAAAAACAAGAAAACTGTTTTTAAAAACAAAAAAACACCCTGCCAAACAGGGCCTTAATGTTCTGAAATGATGTGATACAAGAATAACTTCAATTAAAAGATAAAATTTTACATTAAAAAAATAAAATGTATAAAATTAGAGTTGAAATAAATTAATATAGTTGTCTTGAGAATTCAATAATATAAAGGAAGAAGGTTAGTGAAACTTGGTAAACATGGATTGAGAAGTGATGAGAAAAATTATAATCTTTAATAAAAGGAGTTGAAATGAAAATGGTGAAGATTCAGGAGCCAATGAGAAGCTTGGAATGTAAGGTCCTCAAAGTAAAACAAAAGTACATAAAAATAATGGTTGGAATTTAATTTTAAAATGTTAATTAAGATTTGATTTTCTGATTTTTCTCACTTAATTTCAAAAATTCATAAGTAGAAAGAATAAGGATAAATAAATAATAAAATATTAATAAAAAATTTAAATTTAAATTTGAAATTTATGACATGTATAGTGATAGAAACTTAATTTAAGAGATTAATTAGGATTTGATTTTCTTAATCTAATTTTTTTTATCAATTTTTAAAAAGTAAAAAAAAGTAAATAGTAAAGTCTAAATAAAAAATAGAACTTAAAAATATAAATTTTAAGATAGATATAATAGTTGTAATTGCATTTTGGAAAATTAATTATGATTTGATATATTAATTTTCTATCTTTTCATTTAAAAAGCCAATGAAACTAAAAATATAAATAAATAAACAAAAAAATCCAAAATTTTTATTATATGATATAACTTCACCAAAAATAAGGATGATAAGTGTCACTAGAGGAGAAGACATTCCAATGAAACTCTTTTATTAAATAACATAGATAGATTCTATTGTGCTAAGGATTAAAACATATAATACTTTTAAGGTACGTAGCAGTATCTTATTAAATATTAATTTTAAAAATAATATCAATCATTTATTTATTTTAATCGACAATCCATTTAACTTATAAAATAATCATTTTACTTGTTTAAGTTTTAAAAATAGATAGAACCAACTGGGGTAATTTTAATTTCTATAGAAAAGATGCACTTGAGAAATTTATTTCATCTACCAATAAAAAAAAGTCAAAACCCCAACAAATACCCAGAAGAACAATTAAAAGATTTTGTCACCTTCAAATGCAATTCCTATCAAAATATTAAAAACAATATTTAGTTTTCAAAATAACAATTCATTACTGTCACCACCCAACCACCCTCAATAGAATGGTACAGTGATATTTGATATTACATTAGTAGCTTTTCCTCTTTTCCAGTATCTTACATTCTAATACTAGATGCTACATATATGTTAAGTGGCTTATTACTATTATTATCATAAAAAAAAAATATTATCGTTATTTAAATTTTATATTTTTATCACTATATATATCATTTTTATTATCAATGGATATGTGGGACGGTGATTACAACATTTCATGTGAAATTGAGTTAAAAGATCAACATACACAACTAAAAAATTGGAATAATATAGATTAATGATAACAACTCTTTTTTTTTTTTTAAATAATATGTCAATTTTGTAATTTTAAAAATATTAGAGATTGGATTATAAATTAGTAATAACTTATTATAACCCATAAATTATACAGATATTATTATTTTATTAGATACAAACATTTCTAGCACTAAATGCTTCAAAATTCATCTAAAACACAATAAAAATGTCCATTATAAATATTTAATTTATATTATCATATTTTTTTAAAAAAATATTAATTATTGGAGAGCATCTTCATCTAATTATGTACTTCAATTTTATTTAAGACAAATTTATTAGCTTTTGATATCTAAAAGTATTTTTGTCAAATTAATTATTTCTTAAACATATATATTCTTATACAAGGTGACAACAAATAAAAAATACAATAATTTTATGCAAACCTAATAAACAAAATATTTTATAGTATACTAGCTTATCTTATATATATCATGCTATGCTATGATTATTATACTATACAATATAATATGCTAAAGGGGATCTTAGTGTATACAATTAAGTGTACTTAATACAATTGAGAATCTCTTTAATAAAGATTAATTATCAATTTTATTATTTGTTTGTTAGTTTGGTAAAATCTACACTTAAATTTAAATTTTTTTTAAAATACTGAAATTTATTGAAATTAACAATTAATCTTTATTTATTAGATGAAATAATAAGGTATATCATAATTGAATGTTGGTTGTAATTTTTATTAATTTGTGATATTTTCTACTGTTGGTTGATCATTTAAATGACTTGTTATTTTAAAGTAAAAATGTTTTAAATTTACGATGGCTCAAAATTTATATTTCAAAATTTTTGAGGTCCGATTTGACCAATATGTAAATTAGAGTATCCAAAGTGTACTAAAACCTAATTTTTTGTTGGTACTGTGACGAGGTTTTTAAACAGTATCAATAGACATCTTTAAAAACTAATAAGAAAATAAGCAAATTATCTTAACATTTACAATCCTTAACCCTGTGTTTGGAGGGAAGGAAAATAGGAAAAGTGAAAAAAGGATACCGAAAGCACAGGGCATGGAAAGGAAAATTTAAAAATTACATAGAAGAGAAAATGAAAAAAAATTAAATTTTTGAAATTTCAAAGGTATTGAAAAATGATATTTTTCTTTGATTTTCTTTTCACACATTTTTCTCTTTTAAATCAAACAAGGAAAAAACTTTTCAGATTTTTATTTTTTTCTATTTTCTTTTTATATATCCTAACATGGGGTGAATGTCTTCCATTCACTCATATTTTATTTATAATTTTTTAGCGAATATTTTTCTATTAAAATTAACCAAACATGGTGATACATTAACTCAGTATAAAAGAAGAAATTGCGAGCCTAATATAAATTTGAAGTGCAAACACTAGTCACCGCTGGCAGGTAGTGCCTTGATCAAGTTTCCCTTGCAGGCAGCGCCTTGATCTAGTTTCACTTGCAACTTGACAGCTCATCTGTAATATTAAAATAGATAAAAAATATTAAAATAAATTATTAAACTTCATCTTAATTATGTTAAATATATGATAAATAATATTTTAGAAATAAAATCGAAATCATAAATCTTTAACATTATTTAAATTATTAATTTTCTATTAAAATTATTAGTCGATATTGACATTGTTAGGCTTAGTTTATGGTTAAGAATAACAATAAAAAGTAATTATGATTCTTCTGTTATAATTTTAGGTAGAGAAGAGGAGATTTTTGTCCAATTGTTTTTATTTGAATATTATTTAAAAATTTTAATTTGTGATTTTAAAGTAACTTTATTAGTTTTCTCAATTAATATATCTTTAATTTATCAAGATGGAATTTAATAAAAAATATCAATATTTTTTATTTATTTTAATATTATAAGTGGATGAAAAGATGAATAATTATAACAAAAATAAATATAAAATATTATTAATGTTAATTATAAAATTTGAGTGATATAATATTTTACACTCTTATAAATAAAGGATTAATTGTATTCTTTATTCACATAAGAAGTGTGGTGCATTCAATAGATGATAGCAAATAATTATAAATTAGAATTTTTATTCAGGATATGTACAATTTTTTTATTTTCTTTTTGCTTTTTTTTTTATAATTGTTATGATGCGAAGAGAATTAAGAAAATGAAAGTAAAAGAAGCAAAAGTATACGTATGCAAATAATTTTAGTTTTAGATTTTTTTTGTTTGTTTGGAAAAAAGTATTGTGTTATAAGAGGGGCTAATAAGTTATCCACAAATAATCATTCTTTAACGGTTAGTTGTCAACTTTACAGTTAAGAACAATTTTGATAACAATAAACAATTAAGAACAGATTTAATTATTATAAAATCAATTAAAAATGATAATTTTTTTTAAATAATCGCTCATCTTTTACTCACACATGTACTCACACTCAAATTGGGAATGAGCCTAGGATATAATGACTGATCCAATCAAGCCCATGTTATTTCCTTATGGGCCACACATTTATTAATCTAATGAAGGAGATTACAAAAAATACAAGCCCAACAAGGCCTGATAGAAAAAGCAAAAACATGTCAGTGAGCCCCCAATGGTCCAAAATCGTGGGCCTCAATGCTCACAACCCAAGTCCAGAAACGCGGGAAAATCTTATTTCCGCTTAAATGGCGGGAAATTCTCAAATTCGGTTCCACGTCTTCCAAAGCCCCGAAATTAGCATATTTCCGCATCCCACTTTCCTCACAAGATGGCTATAAATACCCAATCTCACGCCCTTTTCGCTCTTTTATTAACTTCGGCGTCACTCTAAATATTTCAGTCGCTCTCGTTCTCTCTAACTCGTGCGTACATTCATTGAAAAACGAAAACCTTGATCTGATCTGAGAGAACGAACCCATGGCGAGACCCGCGAAGCCGACGGTCTCTTCCGACGAGGACATCTCCGATTCTTCCGAGGAGGAGCAGCTCAACGACCAGATCAATGGTGACGAGGACGAGGAGGAGCTCCAGGCGGTGGCTTGCTCCCCCAGCTCTGGCGACGACGAAGCCTCCGATAATGATCCGCCGGATTCCGATGAAGATGCTGCATCTTCTGAAGGTGCCGATGGGGAGGAAGAGGTAAATGATTTGTCGCTCGTCAGTTTTTTGTGTGGTGGTGTAGTGCTCATTTAGATTGTGTATTGGTTGGTTCTCGGGATTAAATTGAGAGGAGTGTAATTGAGGTTTCTGAATATAGGAATTCTGCTTTAAGTGAATTTTTGCGTCTGGCTGAAGTGTATCAAATCCAAAGTGTGATTTTTTTTTCTGTTATTTCTTTTGGTGGTATACAGTTTGCGATATGTGTAAAAAATTGCGGATGTTTTATTGAGTTTAAATCAATATTTGTAATTGTTCTTATGTTGAGATTCATTAGGCTGGGACTTGCTTTCCATTTAATTTCTTACTTGAAATTGAGAGTCTGTGAAGCTAACAATGTGGTCAATATCATTAGGCTGGGACTTGTTTTCCTTTTAACTTCATACTCGAAATTTGAGAGTCTGTGAAGCAATCAATGTTGTCAAAATTTAGCGCAGACGTGACTTTTAATGCTAAAAGAATTTGCAAGTATATCTGTGATTTTGTGGTTTGTGTTGAGTTGATTGTCAATAGTAAATGCTGAGTTTCAGGAGTACATCAAGTATGCGATCTTTGTAGGTTATTTGTAGTTATATAAAGGCATTTTCTTTTAATTAAACTTTGAACTGTATAGAATTTCACTGGAATCACCTGTGTAGTGTGTAGTTATATGTTCATTTTTTTCTGTTTAACTCCAGGATGGAGGTGATGTTGCTCCTGAAATTAGCAAGCGAGAGAAAGCCAGGTTGAAAGAAATGGAGAAATTGAAGAAGCAAAAGATTCAGGAAATACTGGATCAGCAAAATGCTGCAATTGATGCTGATATGGTGTGTGTAGGATGCTTTTTCTTCTATATATCATATACTCTATTGATATCATGCCAAGTAATTCATTTTTTAATCTGTTGCAGAACAATAGGGGAAAGGGGCGCTTGAAGTATCTCTTACAGCAAACTGAGCTGTTTGCTCATTTTGCAAAAGGTGATCAATCTTCATCTCAGAAGAAGTCAAGGGGAAGGTATGACCAGCTTAAGATTCATTCGTGCTGCATGCATTCTGTTTAAAATTTCCCTTGTTCTCTCTGTGCAGTCTTACATTACTAGGTTTCTATGATGTAAATTGTGTTTCCATCTTCTAAGAAATATGGATTTTGTAACTTTGCTAATTCTGATAGAAATTTGCTTGTATCATATTGCTTGGTTGTGCCAAAAAATATTATATATTTTCTTAGTCAATTATGCTTTTGATTGATCTGCATATAGAAGTAGGAATAGATGCCCATAGGCCAAGTGTCTTTTTTTGAAATGGCATATCATTTTTACCTCACCTGGTGGAAGCTGTTTCTGCCGTACCTTTTTTTCCATTACAAGCTTACAAATTTTGCAGAAGTTTTTCTTGCATTCAATTTATCTCATTCTCACAAACATATTATTATCAAATTTTATCTGAATTTATAAAATGTTCTATGAAGTGAGTAGCAAGTTATTAGAAAAGGAAAGGGGAACACTAATTTTTGTTCCTCAAAATTTCTAGGGTTAATTGGGTATATGTTCAGAGAGGCTTTAAAGAGTTGTGACTGTACAATCTTGACTTTGTGTTTTATGGTGGAACAAAAATACTTATTCTGCCTTAATTTATGTCTATTTTAGGGGTCGCCATGCTTCGAAAGTGACTGAAGAAGAGGAAGATGAAGAGTACCTTAAAGAGGAAGAAGATGGTTTATCAAACACACGGCTGGTGACACAACCATCATGTAAGTGTTTGTCCTTTGTGTTTTGTTTGTGAATATATGCTTGCATGAGTAAAGGGCTCTATTCCACATTGTGTTGCATTTTTGCAGTCATCCATCTTTCCTCCCTTTTTCTCTGCCCATTATCTCTGTTTATATAGATATGGATGTATTTTGCTTTATATACTAATATACTTTATGTGCAGTTTTTCATCCCTTCTGTTTTCTCTCTTTGTAAAAACTGAGATTTATGTGTTCATGTCATATTGCTCGGTTATGGATGAATTAATTGAATGAATTTTCTTTCAAAGAGAGCTTTCAACAGCCTATGCTGTATTCTTGTTGAAACTTGAAAGGAAACCTCCGTTTTCTTTTTCCTGGGAAAGTGTTTTGTTTTGGGCCATTCAACATCATACACCTTCCCTAGACAACTTTTAGACATGAAAAATTGATTACATACTTTTTATTTGATTATTGATCTGGTTTGGTGGTAGAGGACTTCAATTCTGGTAGGATTCTGGTTGCTGATTATACTCATAGGGTGGTTTTGTGTCAGATTGGCTTCTTTCCTGGTTTGAATGCATTCTGGAACTGTCCTTTGTATCCCTTGCATCCATGGCCCCTCACTTCACTCTACTTGTTTCCTTGTTTGGTTCTTCACTGTTACAAGTTTGCTTTCTATTTGTATCTAAAACCTTTATAATATTGGTTGAATTGATTGTGGATTGCTTGCTTTTTCTTTTCATCAGGTATCCAAGGGAAGATGAGGGACTACCAACTTGCTGGACTAAACTGGCTTATACGGTTGTATGAGAATGGCATAAATGGAATTCTAGCAGATGAAATGGTATGTGATAGTGGTCACATTAGAGGTGTATCTTGTTGTATTTAACTGCATGTGTGATTTTGTATGTGGAAGTGAATATAGTTATTTTGTAATGTGTGACTGGATGAAGTATGAGTTTGTTTAGATAAGCTGTAACTGCCATAAAACTAATAAGACAAGATTTGCAGGGACTTGGTAAAACATTGCAAACTATTTCCTTATTGGGCTATTTGCACGAGTTCAGAGGAATCACAGGCCCTCATATGGTGGTTGCTCCAAAATCTACTCTTGGAAATTGGATGAATGAAATTAGGCGCTTTTGTCCTGTTCTGCGTGCAATCAAGTTCCTTGGCAATCCTGAAGAAAGGGTAAGGCCAGTTTTGCTTGGATAGAAGTTTTTTATGACAGTTACAACTTGGAATACTTGCTTTTAACTCCTTTGCTTTATATCTCTAGAGACATATAAGGGAAGATTTATTGGTTGCTGGGAAATTTGATGTTTGTGTTACAAGTTTTGAAATGGTAATCAAAGAAAAGTCTGCCTTGCGTCGCTTTAGTTGGCGCTACATAGTCATTGATGAAGCCCATAGAATCAAGAATGAGAATTCCCTACTTTCCAAAACAATGAGGCTCTACAATACAAACTATCGTCTCCTTATCACCGGTACTCCTCTTCAGGTATGGATTGCAGTTAATTATCTGTTAAAAAAAGTTGTCATAGTTACCCAAAATAATGGTATTTGGACCACGTTTATACAATTGTTTGGTTGTGTCTGAATTTGGAATGTAGGATATGTAGCATGAATATTTTTTTGAATCTAAAAGTTGATTTTAGTATGACTCCATCTGTAAATTGCACAGTGGAAGGGACTCTGCCTGTTTATCTTTGTAATATTGAATGGTAAGATGGATTGATGAATTTCTTAACCTGATTGTTTTAGCCGTTCTTCATTAGTAGTAGGTTGAGACTTGGGTGGTTATCAGTTAAACATAAGCACTGTGTGTGAAGTTGTGTAAATTTTCAACTTACACCCTTTCTGCTCATTCTTTATTCACCCTTTTTTCCTTTTTGGGTCATGGTGTGGACTATATAAACTGATGAAGTGATGATATAATGATGAAAACATGCAACAAGCATCAACCTTTGCTTCTTGGCATCTTTAACATGTGCTTACAATCAAAATTTTGTTAGAGGTGGATCTACCATTGTGTGTTTCTGCTGAGAATTTCTCTGGAATTGTTGATTTGATGTTGATTAGTATGAGGTAGAGTTAGATGATATCTACTTTAATGTTTGTTGATTTGGTATTGTTCTGCTTTACTGTGGAATTTGTCCTGTGTCCTACTAGTTGAATTTCTGAAATATACTTTCTAAGGTCTGACTTATTTTAAAATTTGAGATTGAATTTGTTCCTTTTTTTGTCATTTTTAGTACTATCATCTTGAGTATTTACCATGGATTGTTGCCTCTTCTAATGGTGCAGAACAATCTTCACGAACTCTGGTCTCTTCTCAACTTTCTTCTTCCAGAAATCTTTAGTTCTTCTGAAACTTTTGATGAATGGTTTCAAATCTCTGGTGAAAATGACCAGCAGGAGGTTGTTCAACAACTGCACAAGGTAAGCCTAGAACATTTTTTTTATTGCAGAGATAGTTCTTTTGTTAATCTAATTTTTTTATTTTAAGGTCCTCCGACCATTTCTCCTTCGAAGGTTGAAGTCAGATGTTGAGAAAGGTTTACCTCCAAAGAAGGAAACCATTCTCAAAGTAGGCATGTCACAAATGCAAAAACAGTATTATAGGGCATTACTCCAGAAGGATCTTGAGGTTGTTAATGCTGGTGGAGAACGGAAGCGTCTCTTAAATGTAGCCATGCAACTACGTAAATGTTGTAATCACCCATACCTTTTCCAAGGTGCTGAACCCGGTCCTCCCTATACAACAGGAGAGCATCTCATTACAAATGCTGGTAAGTTCTAGTTTTGATAAATACTTCAGAAATAATCTTCTTTGTTTTTCAATTATACACTGAATTATTGTTAGTTTTAAAAAATTTTGTTTGCAGGTAAAATGGTTCTTTTGGATAAGTTACTTCCTAAGCTAAAAGAGCGTGGCTCCAGGGTTCTTATATTTTCACAGGTTAGTGCTGTCTGAATCCAGTGTTTGTAGCTGATGACTATGAATGCCTGAAATTGAATATCCGTACCTGTTATCATTCTTGCTGCTGATTTTTCTCCCACTGTTGGCTGCCCCTAGGTCAGTATTATTGCTAAACACTTTTGGGCTTTATATTTCCAGATGACTAGGCTGCTAGACATACTTGAAGATTATTTGATGTTTCGGGGATATCAATATTGTCGGATTGATGGTAATACTGGTGGAGATGATCGTGATTCTTCCATTGAAGCTTTCAACAAACCAGGGAGTGAGAAATTTGTCTTCTTATTATCAACTCGAGCGGGGGGCCTTGGCATTAATCTTGCTACTGCGGATATTGTCATTCTTTATGATAGTGACTGGTGAGTATCTTTTCAACCCATTGTATGTGCACTTTACAATGTGTGCATGTACCACAATTTATCATTTCTTAAGTTTTTGGTGGTTTTGCAACAGGAACCCACAAGTTGACTTGCAAGCTCAAGACCGTGCTCATAGGATTGGCCAAAAGAAAGAAGTACAAGTTTTCCGATTTTGCACTGAGGTTTGAATATTATGCTTACATTTGATTATTTTCTTCATTGTAAGCTGTGTTTATTATACTTAAGTATTATATTGTGCAAATGGATCAGTACACAATTGAGGAAAAAGTCATTGAAAGGGCTTACAAAAAGCTTGCACTTGATGCTCTGGTAATTCAGCAAGGAAGATTGGCAGAGCAAAAGAGTAAGAGATTGGTATTTTCTTATCTTTCCACTAGATGTGTGGATTTTCTAATGTTTTAGTTGTTTTATGGTGCAGCTGTTAATAAAGATGAGCTGCTTCAAATGGTCAGATTTGGTGCTGAAATGGTGTTCAGTTCCAAGGATAGTACAATAACAGATGAGGATATTGACAGAATTATTGCTAAAGGAGAGGAAGCAACAGCTGCACTTGATGCCAAGATGAAAAAATTTACTGAAGATGCAATCAAGTTTAAGATGGATGACAGTATGTAACCTTAGCATATAAGTTTTGGCGTTTCTAATAATATTAGCTTGAGCTTTCTCTTGTTTTATCTTTTATTTTTTTTTTTCAACTCTTATACTCTTATATTTACTCTTTGCTGAGTATCCTTGTGCCCTTTATTCCATAGATAACTCCAAGTGGCTTTGGCCTTGTTGAACTTGCCATGTATGGTTTGTCCTTTGGAGGCTTGGAGCCATCTTGTGATGAATGAATTAAATAGTCAATATGCTATCAACTTTATGTGTTGCATAAATTAATTGTTGCTTCAGATAACATTTGCAGCCGACAACTAGACGGTTTCTAGGCTTAATGTCCTCATTGTTAGAATGGCACATATGAGCACAACTTTTTGAGTCCTGTTTAGCATTTTGATATTGCTTTCTCTTTTGTTCTGTTTTTAAATTGAGTTGCTAATATTGATGGTTTTCATTTTGCAGCTGCTGAGTTGTATGATTTTGATGATGAGAAGGTAGAGATGACAATTTATTATATATTTTACAAGTGACAGCTATTTGGCTCTTATATTGCACAATATTTCTTCAAGGTTCTTTTTAAAACATTTCTTCATATTATTGTTTATTTAATGAAGGATGAGAACAAAGTTGACTTCAAAAAAATTGTTAGCGATAACTGGATTGAGCCTCCGAAAAGAGAGCGGAAACGCTGGTAAGCATCCCATTTTCATATGCATTCAATTTCATTTTTGGGTTATATGATATATGAAGTGTTCTATTTTCTTCTTACTCAGTTACTCAGAGTCTGAATACTTTAAGCAAACATTGCGTCAAGGTGGTCCTACAAAACCAAGAGAACGCCGCATTCCTAGAATGCCTCATTTGTAAGCATCTTGTAAAGTTGAGCTTCCCTTTTTAACATGTTGCTTGATAACTGATACTTTATTCATTGTTGCCTTCTGGCTCCAGGCATGATTTCCAGTTCTTCAACACACATAGACTGAGTGAGTTATATGAAAAGGAAGTACGCTATCTCATGGTGGGTAACAAGAACTTGTTGAGGTATATTCTTGCAGTTTATCTCAACAAATTCTGTGCGTTAGTAATTATTTTATTTAAAAACGTATCAGCAAACACATCAGAAGAATCAGATAAAGGACTCAGTTGACATTGATGAACCCGAAGGTACATAAGGATTTCCTAGATTTTATTATCCTTTTTCTATATTGGTTTCAATTCCAATAATGGCATACATGTTAAATGCCCAGAAGTGGGAGATCCATTGACTGCTGAAGAGTTGGAAGAAAAGGAACGTCTGCTAGAGGAGGTGAGCATGTATGGCCATTGAAGTAGATTTCCATGTGGTTGTGTTTTTTTTTTTTTTTTAAACCTGAACTTTTGTTGGATGCAGGGATTTACTAATTGGAACCGGAAGGACTTTAATACTTTCATTAGGGCCTGTGAGAAGTATGGCAGAAATGACATAAAAAGTATTGCCTCTGATTTGGAAGGCAAAACAGAGGAGGAAGTTGAAAGATATGCAAAGGTCTTTCAAGAAAGATACAAGGAATTAAATGGTAGGGAAATGAATCTTCTAATTTAGTCTTAACAAGAAATCTCTTGTAAAAATATATTAATCCGTACTCTTTATTTTTGTAAATTTTTAGGAGCAGATGCCAAATGGGTAGCTATGTCTAAACTCAGTAAAATTTCTAATAAAATTGGTAATATTTAGGAGCAGATGCCAAATGAATAACTGTGTCTTTAACTCAGTAAAATTTCCAATAAAATTGGTAATATAGCTAACAGCTGATTGGGTGAGACAGGACGAATTAAACTGCACTGCAAGTATCGTTGTTCATTTTCTATATTTTGTTGTGAACTTGGGTTGACTCTGACTTTTCAAAAAATTTATTCCCCTAACTATTGAGTTTTGACCTGATGTCTGCAGATTATGATAAAATTATAAAAAACATTGAAAAGGGCGAGGCAAGAATTTCTCGGAAAGATCAGATCATGAAAGCTATTGGAAAGAAGTTGGATCGCTACAAGAATCCATGGCAAGAGTTGAGGATACAATATGGGCAAAACAAAGGGAAGTTATACAATGAAGAATGTGACCGGTTCATGGTGCGGATTTTATTTGTGTCGTTTCTTCTGATATTGTCTGTTTCCTAATGCTGAAGTTTGGCACACTGATTGAGAATGGCTCCAAAATTTGCAGATATGTATGGTTCACAAACTCGGCTATGGGAATTGGGATGAGTTGAAGGCAGCATTTCGCACATCACCCTTGTTTCTATTTGATTGGTTTGTTAGATCTCGCACAACACAGGAAATCGCAAGGCGGTGTGACACCCTTATCCGATTGGTAGAGAAGGAAAACCAAGAATATGATGAGAGGGAGAGACAGGCCCGTAAGGAGAAGAAACTCGCAAAGGTATGATCCCCTTCCCCCTCTATATCCTAAAAAATGAATAGATTAAAAACCTTGACAGAAGATAAGAAACAACTATGTGGGTGTGGGTCTCCTTTTGTGTAGTATTTACATGTTTGTGTCTTTATCTTGCTTCCTGAATTAAGAAAATTTCTTACATGATCATTTCTTATGCTGCAAACTAGACATGGTCTGATTATGGTGCTTGAGTTTCTTATACTCTGGTCATTTGATGTTAGCTGTTATCTGATTGAGTGTCACAAATGTTTCAGAGCGTGACCCCATCAAAGCGTGCCTCGGCTAGACAGATGGATAGTCCATCTTCTCTGAAGAAGCGCAAGCAGTTAACTATGGACGACTTTATTGGCTCGGTATTCCTCCTTTTTGCAAAAATATAAACTATGTTCCTTCCTAATTACATGAGGTTACATTGTGCCCTTAGACTCAAGTTAATTATGCTATTGTTGCATTGCAGGGGAAGAAGAGAAAATAAATTAGCATATACTCTGAAAAATTAGTTAGGGTGAAGGATGAGCTGGTCTTGGAGGCATTTCTTTTGGTGTGCCCCCGTTGACGTGACAATTTATATTGAGGTTTTCCTTTTTTGGTTCGATGCAGCAAATTCCATTTTTCTGATATGGATAGGTCTCAAGTCCTAAATACTGGCGATTAGAAAGGGTAGTTTGGGATGATGACAGCGGACTTTAGAATTTGTAAATCTATCAAGACAGCCTCATTGTATTTACACATTATTTATATATTACAGGAATATATGTATTTTTTTGTTAAAACAAATTTCACTAGCTAAACTAACTAGAAAACACCTCAACAAAAGAGAGTAATTACAACACCAACACAACCATGCAAACCAAAAACTCAATTCCAGTGAAGTCGTAGCTTGTTGCATAAATATAGATTGCGTGGCCCTTGTCAGCAGTCTGGTTTGCTGCTTCGGAGAGGCTGAACTCAACCTTCTAAGATGGCAAGAATTCACTTGTGTTATGGTTTATTGCCGGAAAAACAAATTCAGCACCACTATGGTGGAGGGTAGAGAAACATCATAATGTGTCTCATGGAAAAAAATAATTGCAGCGCTCAGAAGATCCTCAACAGTTAAACTAGTATCGAGAAGGAAAAAAAATTCCTCTTCATATATCATGCTTCAATTTGTCCAATCTTTGCGTTTCTCTGAAGTTCCAATTAACTATATTAAGGCACTTGTACTACAAATTAAAACTGAATCAGATTAGATGAGATCTGTGGAGAATAATAATAATATTATATATATATATATATATATAGAGTAGACCTTTGTGTGTTAATATGCTGAATACACGACATACAACGAGTGTGGTGTGTACATGTACAGCAATGACAACCACTCCAAATCCACTCCCCCATTCACAAACAATAATATGAGGAGCCAAAAACTACACTCCTTCCTCCTCCTCTTCTCTCTCTCTCTCACATGAACCTACAAACCTTACTACATAGATGACGAGCATGTCCCATTAACCGTCCCATTCTGCACCACCATTACCTTCTCCCCTCTATTCCTTTCACCACACAATGATCAACTACATGGTAGAATGGTCAAAGTTGGATTCAAGATGCTTATTTCCCGGGTAGACATGAAAGCCAAGACATTAAAGGATGACCCGCAAATTTCTCATTTTTTGTGACTCAGTTATACTGACATCTCTTCACTAGGTCATTCGTAGCAAGATGACTTAGGTGTTCTGGTGTGTTGTCTAATCATTTGTAACATCGAAGCTGCCCATTCTGTTTGCCCGTTTTTTCTCTCTCAGATTTTCACCCCACACTTTAGCTTCTGCAACTGCACGTTCTCTGTCCAAGTCGCGGTTCCTTGGGGTTTCCCTAGTTCTTCCAGTATGTACAGGGCTGTCTCTCTGTGATTCCTGTCTTTCTACATCATCCAATCCCCCCCTTCTCCCTGACCCGCCACCGGTTTCATTCCTTCCCAAGTCTGTCACAGCACTTGGATCCCTGCCATCTCGCCTCCTGTAATCAGGTGAGGTTTTATGGGTCGATGGGGATCCATGCTGTCCTCCACGATCAGGGCTGTCTATGCTATTGCCCATGCTCCTCCGATCATCTCTGGTCCTAGGGGTTGATGGACCAACTCTGTTACTCTGACTAGCTGCATTTGGGTCATATGTCTGCGAGGCCAGGTATGTGAGAGCGGTCACTACGTCCCCAATAAGAGGCCTTGTAGCAGCTTGTTCCTGCAAACACATTGCAGCAACTGCAAGGGCTTGGTAGAGTCCTCGCATTGGATAACGGCCTTGAAGTAGAGGATCAACCATTTTGGGGAACTTCCTACGATCTTTAAAAAGAGGCCGTGCCTATAAAGTTCCATGTCCAAAGAGATATAAAAGAAAAACGGGGGTAAATTCATGTCAAATTGTTAATTTATTGACTATTTGAAAGATTAACATTAAAACTACAATTCCATGATGTTTAACATGATATTAGAAACAACTCAAAGATGACAATGTGAAATACTTACCCAGGCAACGAGATTCTGCTCTCCGGGTGCACGTGTATTATCTATGGCCCTGCGCCCAGTAATGAGTTCGAGGAAGACAACTCCAAAACTGTAGACATCAGACTTCAGGGTTAGTTGGCCGGTCATGGCATATTCTGGGGCACAATAACCATATGTTCCCATTACTCGTGTAGACACGTGGGTCTTATCACCAACTGGACCCAGTTTTGCAAGCCCAAAATCTGATAACTTGGGATGAAAACCCTCATCTAGGAGTATGTTGGATGATTTCAAGTCTCTATATATTACAGGTGGGTTTGCTTTGTCATGCAAATATTCCAATCCCTTGGCTGCACCGGCTGCTATTTTCATCCTGGTGCCCCAGTCCAGGGGCTCCTTGTCAGCAGGAAGATCTGTAAGGATTCTCAAAGAGTTAGGCCTTCTTTTCTACTCACAGGGTCTGGATCATTTTATATGGGTAAAATTCATATTAATAACATACAACAATAGAAGCAGCGCCATGCTGGCAGTATGAAATAAAATTTTAGTGATGGATTTTAAGGAGAAGGGTTTGCCCATCATATAGAATACACTTGCAAAAAGATTAGCAAAATTTTAGCATCCTGTCAATCCAAGCAATAAAGCATCGGACCAGACAGGTAACAAGCTCCAAACTGCATGGGAGGTAGAAATTTTATTACTATAATCATCTAGCTTGTCAAAACAAGCTCAAACCTTAGACAGTAACTATAACAATAAAAGACAAAAGAAAAGATGACTGAAACTAGATAGATGCAGTGTTACTGCTCTAGGTGAGATTAATTCAGATCCCCTCTCTTTCTATAATACATATAATCTTCAAACAAGAATGTAAAATCTTCTCCTTGTTTGAGATCATCAACCTATATCGCCATCCAGCAATTGATGAAAAATGCATAGGGGGAAGTTTACAGGTTAAACTTTTTACACTATCATCAGAAACAAAGCTGTGCATTGACATAGGAAAAAAATGTCAATTTGGTATGTACAAGATTTTTTATTATTAAAGAAGAAAATTAATTGAAGAGAGAAGAGAAAAAATACAAAGAGTGAGCATGAAACATCTTCCAAAAGAAAACAAAATCCAACAACCCAATAATGACAAGCAAAAACACAATAGACTTTCTAATCCCAATGCATAAGCGACAAGGAAACCTCAAATAACCGTTGAACAGATACTATAAGAAGAGAAAAACAATAACTATGTCCTAAAAGTTGCTCTTTTGAAAATCAAAACTACCAAATAGCCGCAAACCTAGCAAAACACCGTAAGTAAACAATAAGAGCTACTCCAACTTAGCAGGACTGACACAATTCATTAGAATTGGCTACTTGAAATATATCTGACAGCAGGGCATGTTCAAGAAAATGGAAGGCTTTAAAAGGCTATAAATATTTCCAAGTGTTAGTTGAGAATAACGAACCAGTCACTTCTTGTTAATTGCTTTTCTATCTCACCACCTAAGATAAAAATGGAAAAACAGGAATTCTGAACAATAATAAATCAATCCTTATAGATATTCCTTACTGGTCAACTTACTAGTCTACTGATATTGCAGGTGATATTGAGCTAGAGATAAAAAGACAACTAAAATTTAAACCAAGTCCAGTAAGTTTAATAGGATTCATTCTTGTAATTCATGACCTAGCTTTAGCAAAGTCAACAGTGATCACAAACCCATATCATGATTTGATGTAACCAGCAACTATCAATATCATCTGTTACAGCAGTTATAAAGTGTCTCATACTCTCTATTATTACACTATAGTTATTTACTCAAGAGTATTTGTCATTCCTAGAATCTAGATGTCCAGCTAATCTTTGAATAACCCTTGACTGCAAACCCTATGACGGATGCAACATCATGTCAACAAGCTGAAATCATTAATCAGTAGAAAATGCAAACAACTGCACAGGATAACAACCATTTATTAATCCCTGTTTCAGTCATGTAAAACTTCATTCAGTTACTCGAAACCTATAACGCATAGCATACAAGAACTAATTTCTACATGCCCCCTGAACAGTACCCCTAATTATTTGTGTGCAAGAGAAAAAGTAATGTATCCCTAATTTCTACATACCTCTTGAACAGTACATGTCAACATTGTGAACTGGCCAAGAGATTCCCAGCATTTCTCCTTGCCGTCATGTTGGATGCTATTTTTCCATTTATTATAGAAAAGAATGCACCATACAAGAAGAACTCATTTGTTTGAAACCAGTAAATTTAACCATAGAATTGCATAGATTGCCCATTCAACAAAAATCCTTAAATGTTCTTTCTTCACTCACTGCCTTCTAATCATATAATTCTTTATTAAAAATTCAACTGTTGGCTCTTGGTATCTAATATTTAAGTTCTATAAAATGACAGAGAAACAATTTAAGCAGTGGAGATTTTAGTTATATTAAGGAAAGCTGACAAAGGAAAGCAATCTGACCATGTAAATGATCCTCCAAAGACCCCAACAGCATAAATTCATACACAAGTAGCCTCTGATCCCCATCAGCACAATAACCAATTAAGTTTACAAGATTTGGATGATGTAAGAGGCTGAGCATGAGAACCTCCACCAAAAATTCTCGGTTTCCTTGAAGGCCGTTGCGGTCAAGCTGTTTTACAGCAACTACCTGCGAACGCATAATTAAATCCACAAAAATTAAGAGACAGGAAGAGGTGAAGAGTAGTGTCTGAATGAAAATCCATGGCTGACAAATAATTGTTGTCTAATTTGATTGATAAATACTGAAAAGATATATTGACCTCAATACGGAAGTTTCTACCTCCAAAATTTAAGGATATAAAATGACTAACTACTGTTTTGCATGAAAGGTACTAGGCTGACCTGAAAAATGTGGTAAATTCAAAATCTTTGTTGAAGCAATCACAACTTACTTGTCCTGTGTTCTCAAGGCGACCTTTGTAAACACGTCCAAAACCTCCTTCTCCTAACAAACACTCTGGCCTAAAATTCTGTGTAGCAGCTGCAAGCTCTCGGAATGTAAATGTTTGTGAAGCAATGTGTGCTGCTGATCCATCCTTTGGAATTTGTGGCTCCTTCTTAGGATCAGACCCACTCTTTGATTTTGATTTATCTTTATGTCAACAATAAATATAAGTACCCAGCAAAGATGGGAAAATATAGACATAAAAGAAATTAGAGAATAAAAATACCCAGAGAAAGTGGTGTTGATGTAGCAAATTATTATGCGGCCACAAAAGGTGTAATGGACTGCTTTACAGCAAAGTACACTGACAACTATTTTGAACTAAGCCATCAAATTGAAAGAATTTCATCTTGTAAAATCAGATATCACATCAAATAATCCATTAAATTCTGATTCAAGTATTTTGACTACTCCCAAAACCGTACAGTTGCAGAGATATTAGGTGTGCATTGCAAAGTTTTACGTATCAATCTTAACTTAAGAATTCATTACATAACACAATCCACATTTTTGGGAAGAAGTAAAATGCATCTCAGTAAACGATAAAATATTTTGCAATTTAGTATTCTAGAATATTGAATACTTTACTTCACAAGCATCTTTTAGGATCTGCTTGCATCTGACAATTGTAATAAAAATGAATATTCATCAAACAATGTGAACGACTTCTGATAACTAGGCCGAATGGAGATCTTCGACAATGATATTTGTGTCTCTTTCTAAGAATAAAATTCAATAAACTGAAATTAAGACATATCCACCAAGCAGCAAACCTTGTTGCCAATTGTAGCAGTGGAAGCACAGTCTTAGAAAAATCAGATCAAAGCAACAAACAATTTCAACGAAAACCCATCACCAGAAAACGAGAAAAACTCTCAAAAAACACAAAATTCAACACAATTGACGCAACACCCCCAATCAAACTAGCTAAATATACCAAACGCCGATACAAATTGTCAAAGTTGATTGCTAACCTGAACTAATCCTGCTCGAGTGATGAGACTGAACAACTGAAACCTCTTTAAAAGACTCCTTTTTAACAACTTCCTTCAACCCACTGTCCTCCTCGTTGGATGATCCAAAACAAGGAAAACACCCACCCATATCAAATCCAACCAAATCAAAACCACTCTCACAAAGCCCTGCAAAGAAATAGCTCACATAACAAAGCCCTGAAAGTCACAAACTTTTCACAATCAGTCTCCTTCTTATCAGCGTCTCACAAGACCCATCTGAGAAATATACAACCAATCACTCTCTCTCTCTCTCTGAAAGTCTTTTACTTTCTCTCTCTACTGCTGAGTCAGACTCTGTCTTCAGATGATCTTCATCGGCCACTAAAGGGGAGGATTTGGACCAACATGCTAGGAAGCAGATCAACCAATCGAAGAAACTGGTGTGGTGTAAGACAAGGTAAGGGGGGCAAAAAAAAAAAGAAAAAGAAAAAGAAGGGGCAAAAACTTAAAAAAGATCAATAATAAGAAAGAAGATTTATTAAAATTTGAAAGCGAGAGTTAAAATTAAATTTTTTTAAGAATAATGTGTTACATAATCTCATGAACTTATAGTATTACAAAGTTGCCATTATTTCGGAGAGTTACTTTGGATTTTGACTATTGAAATGTAAATAATTGCAGATATTGTAGATTAGGGCATGTTTGAATAATGCGTGTAAAAATTATTTTTAAAAAGACTTATTTTTATAAAAATGAATTTTATGTTTGAGAATAAAACATTATTAAGATAAAAAGTAATAATAAAAATGAAAAGTAAGAAGAAAAAATAATTTACATTAAACAAATAGATTTCATCTATAATAAAGTAATGTGACTCACATAAAATTTTATAAACTTTTTTTATACATTATAATTTAATAATTTTAATTTAATTATATACATTAAAAAATAGATCTCATTTATATTTTTATTTTTAAATCTCATGTTTATCTTTTTTTTTTTGGTTCAACGATATTCAACCTATTTTTTTTAGTTTTCTTTGGTTAAATTGTTATTAGCTATTTTAATTAGAAGCAAAGTGACTTGTGAGTTTAGATTTGGTTCAACATCTTTGTTGTCTTTGTCATATCTTTGCTAGGTTGTTGACTAACCTTTGGTTTGAACTTTGAAGGGCATCATGGTGTGCATGAAATTCATGAATTGAATAAAAATATAGGATTTTTTTTTTCTATTTTCAATAAAAGTTTGAGTTGAAGGAATTCACAAATTATTTATAAAAAAAATATGATAATAGAATTTAAATTTCAAACTTTTCTAATAAAAATATTGAGTTCCAACCACTTAAATCAATTTTTATATAGGACTTCATGACATATATATATACAATTTTTTTTTTTTTTTACAAATTTCCCTTTAATGCTATTATTGGGCCACATGAAGGCTAAATTGTTCAATGTATTTCTTTTTTTTTTTAATGTTTTATTGATTAATTGTTTTTGAAAGTTTGTTTACGCGTATTGCAAATTAATTATTCAACAACTTGCGCTGAGTTCACACTTGAATGCTAAACATAGATGTGTACGTTACACACCTGCACCTACTCCAATTGTCTCCTTTTGATTTTTCTTTCAAAGTGCTTTATATAAATAAATGATTTTTAAAAAATAAATCATGATATGTATGCCCATTAACAATATGTTCCGGCATATGTACCAGAAAAATAAAAGCAATATGTTCCAGCATACGACGATTTGGCAAAACAATATTAAAGCAATGCTGTGTTAAAATTTTTTATAATTTTTATAAAAATCTAATGAAAAAAATGTAAAATATATTTTCAATTTTAAAATAGTTGAATTTTGTCTTGTTAGCTTTGAAACGTTACGAAATAAAATTTTAACCTATATAAAATTTAAAATTAATATCTATCATTCACTTAATTAATTATTTTATTAAATGACATAATTTTTTATAAATTTTTCAAAGAAGAATCATAACATTATTGTATATTTATTTATCACTTCATTTTTTTTTGATAATTTTAATATTATATAATTAATAGAAATTAAATTAAATGTATAGGATTTTAATTAAACAATTAAAAATAAATTAAGAAATTATGTCAAAAAATTATATAATAAATTAATATATAATAATATTATGATTCTTGTTTAAAAAATCTATATAATTTAATAAAATGATTAATTAAATAAATAATGAATATTAATTTTAAATTTTATATAATTTAAAATTTTGATTTTCGGATTTTCAAACTTGATGGAGATAAAATTTAACTATCTGAAAGTTAAAGAAGGTATCTGTAGAATTGTTAAAATGGGCCATGGTCTATAAATCGGTGTGGTAGTTCATGAAAAATGTAGACCATGACCTCTTGTATCGAGACCTCCTAAGACGTGTACCTTTCGATCCATTTGTCCTCAAAATGGGGACGGACCTAATTGTCCCCGAACCAATCTTCATTTTTTTTACCTATTTATTTAGTAATACATAATTATACAGTCATTTATATACCTTTTATTTTTTATGTAAGTAATTTTATATTTTACAAGTTATATATAAGTTTGATATGTTATGAAATTATTTATGATATAAAACTCCGTATGTCTTTTAAGTTTTTTTTTATTATTTACAAGTTTTTTTTAGCATTGAGAATGAGTATAAATATATGATTTTAAAATATTTTAAATCTAAAATTGTTATTTTAAGTTCAAAAATTAAAATAATTTTTAAAAAGAGATTTAAAAGAATTTTCTTATGCCCTATGTCTGATTAGTCTAAGATAACTATTAAACCTGAACTATGTGACCTAAACGACTAGTCCAAATTATCTAAGAAGTCAATATTGGTATCTTATATATTATAATCAAGTCTTAAATCTAGCATCTCAATGTGGGCTTCACAATCTCCCCCCTTAAATGGCCTAATGTCCTTGTTAAGGGCTTCACAATCTTTGCTATTTAAATGGCTAAATGTCTTCATTAAGCCTATCAAATCTCACGACTCAAGATTTGCATCAACTGAAGTGTACAATTGATGAGTATTTTGATATCTTGTATCATGTCTTAAATTTGACTGACTTGAGACAACCATTAAGTTTAAATTATGTGACCTAAAAAGACTAATCCAAGTTGTTTAAGTAATCAAGATTTATGTCTTATATATTATAATCAAATCTCAAATCTAACTGATTAATGGATGGTTTCACAATCTTCCCTTATTAAATAATCTAATGTCCTTGTTAGAAGGCTTCACAAATTTTAAATGTTTTTTTTTTTTTAAAAAAGTAGAATGGTCCATGAACTAGTCCTTTAAGTATGTGAATTACTCATATTAGGATTTGGATTGCCATTTTGACAATCTGCATTTTTTTTGTGAATTGGTCCAATCCATTTATAGTTGGTTCACAAGGATCATATCGATCTGTTTAACAACTCTAGTATTTTGCATTTTTTCTAAGTCTAAGAGGAAATTTATAATTTTGTATGTAATATTTTGTAACTTTGTTCCCAAAAGTTGTAATTTTGTTAGGATTTTTGTATAAAGCAAATACATAAAAAAATAATTATATCAATTAAAATTGTATAAAAATAAAATTTTCACATAAAAATTACCATCTGTAATGATAAATTATGAAAAATATTCACAAAACTAATAAGAAAACATATCGATACAATTATTTTAATACACATAAAAGAATAACTCACAATATTATTAAATAAAAAAAATCTAAAATATTAAGTTCTAAACTTCGTAAGTAATTTGTATGTGTGAAGTTTGCAAGTGAAGCAGAGAAGTTTAGCATCGTATATATTCCCAATTTAACTACATGCGAAATCGCATGTCATTATGATTGAAGTCTTTCTTGGAGTTCTTCAATTCTTATGTATATTTTTAGTTGGATGGTGACTTGATTTTGATATGTATGGTTGAATTTAAAGTAAATGGAATCTCATTTAGTTGGTAAATGGTATGGAATCTACATTTTCCTCCATAACTTGCATTCCTCTTTGGTGTTATCCCATAGAATATCTCATCTAGCTATGCTTAATTTTAATAAAGCATTAATTAATGTACATGATTTGCTTTTGGTGTAATTTTTAGAAATTCTTTTTACACTTTTTATGAATTTGTTATAAATAGATATTAATTTTTATTTTTTATAGAAAGATAATCGTAATTTAATTTTTATCAATAGAGTTTTAACTTTTGATATAAATTGTCTCGATAAAAAAACTTACTATATACTTGTTTATACAAAATTCATGCTAAATTGCAATTTTTTGTTAAAAAAATTTAATGTTTTATACAAATAATTTATATAATTATGTTTTTTTCACACAAGTTTACAAAAATATGGGCCAAATTAATATCGTTACCAATTAATGTAATATTTTAGTAGTAAATTGCATAAGAAAAATGCCTTCTCCTCTGAGTTTGCAAATTGGATTTATCCCAATAAAACAATGAAACTTGAAGCAAAACAAGTTCACGTGACAATGACTCAATCTTTGATACAAGTTTCTAAAAAAAAACTAAGAACAATTTTCAGTGTACCTCCAAAATCAACCCTTTCAAATTAAAAACTCTAGAATAAGAATAATTTTCTGTAAATTTGGCAAAATCGTCCCTTTCAAATGATAATAGTGGGCCCAGATTTTTGAATATAAAAAATGTTAGTTATAATATAAAACAAAAAAAAATTCCATTCAACCATTAATTTTTTTTTTGCAATCTCACTTTTTTTTTCATATTCTTTTGATTTGACTTGGTCATTAGAAGATTTTCAAATAAAAGACGCAAAAATTTCAATTCTCTCACGCGATCATTGTACAAACTCAAATGTCATGGATCAAAACTTCCCATCAATGCAAAAAATGACATAAGAAAAGTATTAAAAAATTATATCTGTCTATAAATTTGATATAGAAATTACAATTTTTTATAAAAAATATTATAATTATATATAAATTTTGTATGCAACTAGTATTAGCATATGAAAAATTATAATTTTATCATTTAAAGTTACATAAAAAAATTTAAAAAAATCTTCATATAAAAGTTACAGTTTTTAGTGAAAAAGGTTACAAAAAATATATAATTTTTTTTAAAAACTTACAAAAATATGTCACAGATTTTAATTTTCAAAACCTGTAAAATAAAAACACAAGTGATCAGAGATAGGTCTCCGGATAGCATTCCAACAATCAAGTTAATGATCTTTTAAGAGAAGATAAAAAGAGAATAAAAGTGAAGATCTCTATTAATAATGCATACCTTGGTTTATGGAGAGGAGATGTGCATAAATTGGTGCTTTAAGTTTGGGTCCATTCAATCGATTCTTGGCCCAATTGAACGATCATCATCAAATAGTCATAACCTAAGACCTGTATATTTTGAGTTGTATCATTTGTCCCTTCCTCCTCGGTGGGTACAATGATCGGCTTGCTTGAAGACCCTTCATCGTCTTTGGCTAGTTGATCTCTGCTCACCATAGACATTGATTCTAGCTGTGTAATTAGAATCATGAGTTTTTGATAGTTTAAGTATTGGTCATCCTGTGTTTGGGCTTTCAGTGGCTTAACTATATTCTTGCAGCCAAAAGTCTAACTTTCAAATCTATCATCTCTTTTAGGCTTAGTATTAAGGAACCATTCAGGTAGAACTACCTGGACCAGTTTTACTATTGAGGTCACTAGACTTGAACTTAACATTGAAGGAGCTGCTTAAGCATTTTAGTAATGAGAGAATTGTTTGGGTTTGACATAGCTACTGAGGGAGTTGGACAAATTTTACAGGTGCTGAAAAGTTCGTTCAATCTTTGAAGTGCCGAGGGATTTGCTTGGGCTTTCACATGCCGAGCAACTATTTGATCTTTGCATACCAAGGTAATCACTTGGTCTTTGACTTTGAGCTTATGACTCAATCTTTTACTTTTCACTATTTTCTTCCCTTCCTTTTACCTATCAGACAAGCAGATTATTGTCTTGAATCTTCTACCATTGCTCAGGTTAACTGATCGAAGGGGTCGTTTGACCAAAATTGATGTTGATGGAGTCGCTTAGGCCAAATGCAATGTCAAGGTTGTTTGACCTAAACTTGATACCGTAGGAGCGGTTTAGGCCAAACTCAATGCCAAGGTCTTTTGACCTAAATTTGATATTAAAGGAGCCTGCACGGACTTGTGTACTTAGGGATCTATTTAGGCTGAAGGAACTGCTTGGATTTTTGTTCACATTAGAGGATTTGACTGGGCTTGTCTTTGTGCTAAGGGATTTGCTAGGTCTTTATATACCAGGGATCTACTAGGATCGAAGGGACTGCTTGGATATTTGTGCACATCATGGGATTTGCCTAGGCTTGTCTTCATGTCGAGGGATCTATTAGGTCTTTGTGTACCAAGGGATTTGCCTGGACCAAGAGAATTGCTCGAATTTTTATGTACCAGGAGATTTATCCAGACCGAGGGAATTACTCAAATTTTTGTGTATTTAGGGATCTGCCCAAACTGAGGGAATTGCTCGGATTTTGCTAGTGTTGAGGGATCTACTTGGGCTTATCTTTGTGCCAAGGGATCTATTTTATTTTTGTGTATTGGGGGATCTACTTGAACTGAAGGAGCAGCTCAAATTTTGTTAGCACCGTGGGATCTGCCTAGGCTTGTCTTCATACTGAGGGATCTGTTTGGGCATTGACTTTGAGTTTTTGGCTTAATCTTTTGCTTTTCACTATTTTTTTTACTTCCTTTTACCAATCAAACTCACAATTTACTTTCCTGAATCTTCTACTATTTCTTAGTATTTCTGTTCTTTGGTTTGCTTTTGCTTAGATTGATTGATAATAACCAATGGATCCAATAGTGAACAGAGCTAGCTATGCACGACAGAGATGGATCTACTAAGCATATTCTGATGTTTAAGTTAGTAATTGCTTATGAGAAATGTAGATTAATGCATATCTAGGAGTGAGGGGTGGTACCTATTATGTGTTTTTATGGGTTATTTCTTTTCTTTAGACAACTGATAATTAATTGATTAGTTTCCATGCGTACTCACTTTTTGTTAGTCATTATAGGCTCTTCGCTCTTCCCTTGTGAAATACTACGTGTCATACTTTTAGATATGGAAGTTTTCAAAAGTGTCAAGCCTTTCTTGTGAGTTGAAGAATTGATCATTTTCCAAGCTCTTGGGTCGAATGCTATTTTTGGAGATAAGCATCAAACTTTAAGCTTTTTCATTCCCTTGCACAAAGAGAATAATAATGAGTTAGTATAGAAATGTATGAACATGTTTTCTTATACCAATTTTCAATGATAAATTATAGTAATGAGCATAGCATAATTCTTTAAGTTATGTCATTATGCATGCTTGTTATGCCTCATGTAAAAGACAATTTTCAGGAGTAGGAAGATGAACTATTATAGATGTAACTCTCAAGCAAGTTCAGGCACACATTGATACATAAAGAATATTTGGCAGCCATCACACATATATATAGTAGCATGCTATCTAATTTTATAAAAATAATATTGCACAAGCTCAAGGAGTGTTTTACTTCCCCACTCGACCGAATACATTATGTAGGTGATATGTCAACCTTCACTACCAAAAACATGTAAAGACATTTAAGTAACTCAGGCAATCAGGCATTTAACATTTATGTGAAGCATTTATTATGGTTTCTAGTAGTTGTAAATGCTAACTCAGAATTCCTATAATCTTATATGTCTATATATATGGTCTCTTTCGTGACACTGATCATTGCTATCTATCAATACTTGAACTTTCTTGAGAAGTTGGAAGGTCGTTCGTATTAGATTTATAAAACTGATATTCATGTTGGCATTGTCATTTGTCAGCAAACTATTTCCTGATTCCAGAGCGCTATTTCATAAACACAATAAGAGATATGTACTTTAAGTGAGATACTTGTAATGGATAGTTCGGCTACTATCATGCTAACCTTGAGTTACATCTAACCAAGCTGGCACTATTTGAGCCCCTTTTTTTGTTTGATGACAATTTCTAGAATACATTGAATTTCAATGATGTTCAACAATTTCATTATGCTATTTTTCCCTTTTGGTTTTACATTATTTTTTATGCTTATTTTTGCTAGCAAACTATATGGTTGTAGCAAAAACTTCTTGTACATAGTACCATTAACTTGTAATATGCTAGACATTTTGCTTAGACACTTTATCAAACATCTTAGATACAACTTAGGCTAACCATTTCCTACATATAGCTCAAAACATGCATGATGCACAACAAAGTCATATCACAGAACCTAGTTTTTGTGTCACTACAGTAATGAATTTAACTAAGATTTGTACATTATGTATTTAAATTTAGGAGTTCAAGAAGTCATACCTTTGAAGGTGCTATGGAGATAATGCATTACCACTTTGGTTGCTTAACCTCTGCTGCCTTTCAATTGATTACAAGCATTTGTCTTCAATTTATGAGGTGATCGTCACTAATCAAATTTGCCTCATGATTTTGTAAGGTGCTTTCAACTCTGGTCATAATTTTGCTTCATTTAGCCTCAATTTAGCTGAGCTAACGAGTTGCTGGATGTTTTCGTTGGATTGACCATGAATGTCATTACTAAGTGTGATCTTCTATCTAACCATAAATATTGCTAGACCCATCGCTTTTGATGATTGCTTGATCCCAAAGAGACGTGATCAACAAGATGATGTTGGGAGTTCTCAACAAATCCTAAAATCATGAAAGCTTATTGCACATTGATTGCTTGATCGAATTATCTTAAGAATGTAAACAAAATCTTTGAGAATTCAAGATATTCCTCTCTAATTAGGTGGAGAAATTGGGGAAAATTGTTTTGATCCCCATGCATGGCCTTTTTTTAGCTGAACTTAGAGGAGTACTTTTCCCTTATTTACCTATAGGGAGCAAACTCTACAAAATCTTTAATCCAACTCGAATGAGAGCTGATTAGCCATAGATGGTGGCTAGGAAAGCCACACATGAATGACAAATCTTAATCTTTAAGACCTACAAAATAATAACACAAGTGACTGGAGTCGGAGCCCTAGAGAGACTATAACAGTGAAATTAGTGACCTTGTAAGAGAAGGTACAAGGAGAATAGGAGTGAAGACCTTTATCAAGAATGGATACCTTGGTTTATATAAAAGAGAGGTGTATAAACCAATTCTTTGGGCTTAGGTTTGTTTGATCGGTTCTTGGTTCAGTCGAACACTTATAGCCTAAGACCTGTATATTTTGGATTATGTCAATATATGTCAATACAAATTTTTTTAGTACATATCAAAATATAACTTTTAAAAATTATGATTGAGTGTGCATTTGTTAAAAATTCAAATCAATTCATTTTTATGTAATTTGTATGAAAGTTTTGTATATATTTTACATTTTTTATAGTAAAATTTATAAATTTTATATAAAAAGTTATTTTTTTTAATTATGTAACTTTGATCAATAAAATTATAATTTTTTATACATTTATTATACATAAATTTATAAAAAAATTTATAAATTTTATTTTAAAATTTTATAAAATAACTACAAATTTTTTTAGTATGCATGGGAGCATCATAAGGTATATTGCTCATAGAATATTATTCATACTTGTTATCATCAAGCATTACTTTGACTATTCATTCACACAAAGGAGCAATTGCATAAGTATGGAATAGTCACTTTCTCTTGTTTTCTAATGTTGAAATTGTTAATCTAGGTTACCTTGGCTACGCCTTTTCTTCAGTTTTTATGATTGAAAATTAATTTTAGTTATTTTCATAAACCAACTTCATGTTTGAGTCTTTATTATTTTGCAAGATTCAAATTGATTAAAGGTTGATTAAAAGATCTACATTAGTACTAAGTCTTTTATTTCATTTTATAGGATCTTTTGTAAATAAATCCTAAAATAATTCGATCTAATTATGTTTTATAAAATAACTTGATTTGAGATAGCAATAATCATTTTTAAATGAGTATTTGATCAAAAGATTTTCAAGTAAACTCTTTATATGTTCTTTCATAAGTAAAACTTTTATAAAAACTATTTTTAATTACTCAAATCAATTTACCAATTGATTCATGTAGAAAAACTTGTGAAATCGACTAGAATCAATTCACCAATTAATTCATGAAGAAAAGCTTTTTAAAATTTTCTTACCGGAGGTTTGAATTTTTTTTTAATTGATTCACCAATCAATTCAACATCTATTTTCAAAACACTCTAATTTGATTCATCAATTGATTCGTTGATGAATTTTCACTAAGTTGAATCGGTTCATAAATTGATTAGTCTATTATGAGTTCGTTATAGTTAGTTACAACTGTTACAAATTGATTAACAAATCGATTCAAGAACAAAAAATCAATTTTTTTAAAATATCAGTTATCACAACTATAAAAATCCCAAACCTCATTTGTTTCACAACAATTGAAAAAATAATTCAAAACATATTTACAATAGATTTGCAAAGAAGATCTCAGAGCAAAAACGTGATCTAGCTATCTGATTGTTTTTCATCAAATAATTCAATCTTGGTTGAACTTGTTGAGGGATTTACCTTAGATCATTGACATATCCATTTCAATTTGAGTATTGTATCTTTGACTCATATCTTTACATTATTTTTTTTGTTTATCTTTTTAGATTTCTAAGTGTTTAGGAATCTGGATACAAAGAAAGAGGTTGATCGTTCCTTTGCATCGTTTTAGAATTGTAAGGTTAATTACAATTAGTAGAAGGTGCATTGAATTCTTGATAGAATCTTCTAACTGATGAGGTTGATCATAGCTTTAGGAGATTGGAGAATTTTTATATCATAGATTGCAAGAGTCTGGAGAAAATCTTGTGATATAGGTTAGTAAAAAGCCCGAAAAGTCTTATGTAATTCATAAAAACTGGTTGATAGGAGCCCTGTTAAAATCCTATGTACTGAGTAATAAAAGTGATCATATGATTGAGTATTGATCCAGTGGAGTAGACTTAAATTGTAATTTAAATTCAAGTTGAACCACTTTAAAATACTATGTCTCAAATCTTTCTTTACTGCTCTTACCACTTTATTGCATTTTACAATTCTATTTATAATTTTTGGCTTATGCATAAATTCATTAATTTTGCAATCTAGTTTCTCTAATAATTCAATTAACAAACAAGTTAAATTGTTGAAATAATAATCTAATTCAATTCTTTGATTACAAAGTCTAATGCTGTGCATATCAAACATGATTCCATACTATATAAAATTGTTATTCAATTGTTTGTTAGATTAATTTAAAGTCCATAGAAAAATTAAAGAGTATATAAAATTCTCCAATTAAAATAAGGGCAAGATCTAAATTTATATCTTATCTTTTATACATTTTTCGAGACTAACAGTTGGTATTAGAGTTTTGACTCTTGATATTCCTTTAGCTTTCAAAAAATAATAGATTCTAGCTTTATTTTCTTGCCAGAATGCCCTTTTATGCATAAACTCCAAGGATTTAATGGTGAACACTACACATACTGGAAATAGAAAATTAAGAATTTCATAGAGGCTACAAATATAGACATGTGAGATTTCGTTGAAGAAGGTTATGAACTACCTATGGCATTGATAAATGGATTACTACAACCTAAGCCTAAGTTACTGTGGATAGAAGAAGAGAGAAAAAGACATTTACTTGCATTTAAAGTAAAATGGATAATTTTTAATTCTTTATCACTTAATGAGTATGAAAGAGTCTCTAATTATGTTATTGCTAAAGATACCTTAGAAATTGCACACATAGGCACTACACAAATAAAGGCATCTAAGATGGATGTTCTAGTATCTCAATATGAAATGTTTAAAATGGAGGAAGGTGAGTCAATAAAGGATTTAATTCAAAGATTTACAACAATCATTAACCATCTGATTTTGTTTGGCAGAAAGTTTGAAAATGCTGACTTAGTTCATAAGATTTTAAGATCATCAACTAAATAATGGTAGCCCAAAGTGACAGCCATCAAAGAATCACTAAAGATGGGCATACTAACAATATAAGAACTTTTTGGAAGCCTAGAAGAACACAAATTAGAACTAAAAAAATACAAGAAAAATAAAGATGACAAAAAGAAGAAGGCATTAGCCTTGAAAGTTACAAATGCACTAGATTCGGATAAAGATCAATCTGAAAGTGATGTAGTTGTAGATGAAAAAGAAGAAATGGCATTCTTAAAGACAAAAGGAACAAGGAGAAGAAGAAAGCTGTTGTTCCACCACCAAAAAGAAAGCAGAATAAGGGAGAATAAAGAAGTACATCAAACACAACATTAACCTACTTTGAATGTAAAAAGCCTAAACACATTAAGTCAGATTGTCTAGTATATTTGAATAGACAACTTGATAATGAAAGAAAGAAGAGAAAACAAGTATCAAAGAAAGGGAATTTAGCTTTTTAGGAAGTTGAAGACACTGATTCATTAGAAGAAGAAGAAACAGATAAAGAAGCACATCTTTGTCTTATGGCCAGATTTGATGAAGATGTTGAGGTATTTCAATATCCATCCTTTTCTCACAGCACCTATATTAATGATTCAAATAATGAAATTGAAAATAATTTTGATGATGCTGATAATTTGTATGTTAAAATGTATGAATTACTTGTTAAAACTAGAAAGGACATAAAGCAAGTTAAAATTGAAAAAAAAAAAAAGCTTGTTGAACATGTTCAAGCAATTACGAAAAGAAAATAGTGATTTAAATGCTTTAGTTGAGAAATTGAATGAAAGAAAGACATGTGATCAGTGTGAGTTATACAAATTTGAAATAGCTACATTGACAAAATCACTACATGGATTCACTAATAGCAATAAAAGATTCAATGAAGTGCTAGAGAATTAGAAGTAGTTCCAAAAAAAATTTGGTTTAGGATATAAGCAGTTTAAATCCAGAAGAAAGTTTGCATATATTATATGTTATTACTGTAATCATAAAGGCCATCATATAAAACATTGTCCATACAGGAATGACACATGTATTCTGAAACCAAAAGAAAAGTTAGTATGGTTACCAAGAAATTATCTTGTTAATTTTACTAACAAAATTGGATCTAAGACCAATCGGATACCAACAAGAAAAGCTTAGAATTTATTTTACAAGTTTGTGTGAGAGAAATGGAAGCAACAATTGATTTTTGACTAGAAATTGCACTCACACAAGTCTAAGAATATTATATCCCCTAGAGTTATCAATAAAACTTTTTTATCTTTGTATTTTAAATGTTTGATCTGATTTGTGCATTGCAATTACTAACTTAGGCATCGGAGATACCCCTGAGTTTATTTTGCAAGTACATGGAGAGAAACTTGAGTTTTTAATGGATTTGAAGAGATCATTGACTGTTTGAGTTATTAATAAAACACTTAGATAACAAAAATCTAGGAAAACTAAATTCAGGACTTTTTGAATCGATTCCGTAATTGATTCAAACATATCTAAAATTTTCTTGAGCTTTTGAATCAATGTAGCAATCAATTCACTTCTCTCGAAAAATACATATAGTGAATTGATTCTAAAATCAATTCAAAATTTTTTTCAAAGTTTTAGGAAGATTAAAAAAGTTCTAAAAATTTTTCAAAAAAAAAAACTGGATGAATCGATTCGCATAAGGATCCTAAAATGATTTTGAATTAATTCATACTTAAATATTTTGCTCTTTGAATCAATTCAAAAATCAATTCAAAATGCTATACTATATATACTGAATTGATTTTCAAATTCATTTGTACGGTACCACTAAGTAGAAAATCGAAACTCTCTTAACTTTTTTAACCTAATCTCAATCTTTACTCAATCTTTTTGCAAAATTCTTTCACAGAACACTTAGATACACTCATTTAAACACTTGTAACCAATTGATTTCAAAAAATCTCCCTGAAATAAAAAACCCTGAAATTTTTCCTAAAACCTTAACCTTTAACTCCAGAAATTTTTCCAAAAATTTTCAAAAATCCAGACATGGCTAAAAGAATTAAGCTACTAGCCAAAAAGAAAGAAAAATCTCAAGCCCAACAATTAACCCTAATCAAAGAAGAATTATTTTTCAGGTCATCCAATGAGTATGCATCTTACCTTCAACTAGCTAATAGGAAAATAGAGCCACTAAGATGTTTTGGTGACTAACTATTGCAGACTACATATTTACCTAGCCTGTTAGCTAAATATAAGTTAGACAAATTTTTAACTTTTAGAGCAAATGCATATCTTAGATTAGTGAAAATATTTTATGCTAATTTAGTTGATGCTGGTGAAAAATTATCTTGCTATGTGATACACAAACATGTAATTATGGATTCTGAATTTTTTGTAAATAAGTTTGGCATATTGTAGGACATTTACTGAATACAACAAGGAACTAGCCATTAAGATGCTTTTTCCTTTTTCCACTCTAAAAGAGGGAAGTTGGAAATTATTCATCACTAGCTTGTCTCTTGAAGATAGAATCTTGCACTATGCCTTGTGCAAAGTGATTGTGCCATAAATTTTACTCAAATAGTAGAGGATAAACTTTTTTTAATGTGGGTTATTAAAAATTAGTTTGACTTTAATATGCCCTACTATATTTTGAAACACATGGCTGAATGTTCTAAAAGAATAGACATCGGCTACCTCCCTTATAGCATGATCCTTACACCTATCTTTACCAAATGCAAAATAAAATTTTCTAATGAAATTCATGTTTTACAACTAAATCCAACTACAATGATCAGTGCTATACATTTTCATAAGATGGGCTTTATGAAAATGATCAAGGGATATGGACTAAGAAAAAGTCACCAAACCGTCAAAATATTAGAAGATCCACAAGCTCCACAATTGGATTATCCTCTAAAGCAGAAAATAGAATAGTTGAGGTTATTGAAAGGATGCACAATCATGTGATTGAACAAATAAATAAAGTAGTAGACAATCAAGAAAATTAGTTTGAGCTAATGGAAGACAAGATCTCGTGCATTGAAGATGAACATAGAAAAACCTTCGTCGAAATTAATAAAAGGTTCAAATCACTTGAAACTCAAGTTCATGAGATTACACAGCGAATGCAGCAACAAGATGAAGAAGTCGAACTTCAAAGAATGGAAGATCAAGATTTACTTGCTGAGTAGTTGATAACAAAATATTTGATACATTTATTTATCCTTTCACTTAGCATTTTAAAGTCCAAAATTACCTACTTCCAGCTGTGTTAGTGTGTATTTGTGATTTAGTGTCAATTGGATTCATTTTACAAAATTTTGCATAATTGGCCATTTTGAG
>JANHAO010001197.1:0-34496 GCA_026873985.1 Saraca asoca
AATAAATAATTAATTAATTGGCCACCTTAATCAATCATCCAAAGCAATTATAAGCATTAAAACAAAGAATCAAGATAATCAAATTCGAATTAAGAGTAAGTTTTACAATCAATAAAAGAATTGGTATAGAATTTCCCTTAGATTGAGATAAGAGTTTAGTTACACATTAATACAAAAATAAAAAGAAAAAATAAAAGGAAAGAAGAAACTTAATTAGGGTTGGAGTCTAGTAGAGCTTCTCATCTTCTACAAATTAAAGACAATATAAAATGAATCTAAAAGTTATTAGAATTGTAGCTTAGCTAGTATTATAGGCTTACTACACTACCCTTGATTGGGCCATTGATTAGGGTTAGAAGGAGGCTTATTTGGATGTAGGTCCCTTTATGTGAAATGTAGCCTTATCTCTCAGGAGTCTAATGGTTATGACCTTGCATAAAAACTCAATTCCTAGCTCAAGTTATGGGCCAAAAATGAAAACAACTTTCTAGAATAGTTTAACTCATAACAAAATTAAACACTTAAATCCACCTCTATGAAACTAATTCAAAACAGTGTAGTTTGACCTCAATCCCTTCATGAAAGTTGTTGGGATGGATTTTAGATATCCTATGGGCTTAGGTTTGCATTGAAATAATAGATGGAGCTCCACTTATGATGAAAATATCAAAATTGATTTTGGGTTGCAAGACAGCACTCTGTCTAAAAAAATGGCTTAACTGGGCTCTAGGCTCTCCATGAAATTTTTGAATCTTTCTTTTAGATTTCTAATGACATAAAAATCATCCAAAACCAAGGTCTAAACCTCAAGATATGCCAAAAAACTTGAAATAGTCTAAAATACTGTAAATTTATTGAATAAATTCAATTGAGCATAAAAACTAAGCAAACCACAAAACCAATTGCAAGTATCCAATTAAGCTCATAAAGATGACAAAAGACTAAGTATAAAAGGATATAGAATATGTATTCATTGTGTTCATCACCTGCCTTGAGAAACCATATGGATTATTACCATGTGTATTTGAAAGGTGGTGTAAGTGATTCTTAGACTTAAAATTTAACATAATATCCTATGTATGAAGTTATGCACTTTGATTATATTCTAAGTTTGCACTTTTGAAATAGTAGATACAAATAATTTTGGGTACACCACAAAGTACATGAAGGTAGTGATTAATCAAGAAAGAATTTATCCTCCTTGCTAACAAAGGAAATATATTCTAAAGATGTTTTGACAATTGTGCTATGATCAAAATCATGGGCCTATGTATTGATTGATACATAAAAGGAGTTTTATGTATAAATGATTATGAGATAACATATGGCTAAACATATACTATAGATTGGACGTTTATAGGGTTGACACTTGAACCATGCCCTTAGTCCACTTTGAATATCAAGAGATGAAGAGATTAAATTACACACTAATACTTTGTCATGAAAGGTTTGATTTCCAAATAAATCTATTCTTGGCATTTAGGTAGTCATGATGCTTTGCTAGAAGCCAACAATAATTTATGAATTTGTTTGAATAATTTGGAGAAATTGTGTTTGAATTAAAATAAGTTTTAATTCAAGTGAGCTTGAATAAGCTTATAAACAAATTCATTGCCAACATGCATGGAAGCCTAATGGATCACACATAATACAATCGCTTTGATCCAAAGTTAAAGAAAAGTTAGAATGCAAAGTGTTATGAATTTAGAGTTGAATTTGATGGAACATCTTGAAAATTTGAAATGAGTAATTAAGTGTTCTAATATGATTAGAAGTATTATTTAATCAAGATTTAATAATTCTAATAGAGATTATAATTATTAAATAGTAGCAAATTTTCATAGTCGATATTTAAATATTAGAGAACATTTATATCAACACTAAAAGAGATTTAAAATTGAGGAATAGTTCCTCACTTAGAAAGTATTCTAAATTAATTAAAATAATTAGAGGATGATTATAGAAGAAGATTTTATGAGTATGTGTTAGTCTCGATAGTGATATAGCTAATCAACAGATCTTTCCCTTATTTTAGTTAAGAAATTTATATACTCTTTATTATAGCTGAGATTCTAAATGAATTTAACAATACTATTAATTTTAATTTGAGTTAGCAAATGGTTTGCTTCAATTAACATAGCATAAAACTTTACAATTCAAGATTTATATCAGATTAATAAAGATTGTTGAATTAATGCATAAATCAGAAATTAGATTAATAGAATTGCAGTATTCAATGTTGCAGAATTCAAAATTATAGAATCTGTGACTATGCAAGAATATAAATGCAGAAATTAAAGAATGGAGACACAGATTTTTAACGTGGTTTAACTTGAATTGAAACTGCAATTCAAGTCTACTCTATTGGATCAATACTTAACCGTATGATCATGTTTATTAACTAAACATAGGAATTTAACAAGGCTCCTATTGACCAGTTTTATAATAAGAAATTAATAGATTCTTGTACTACTTAAGATACAAAAACTCCAAATCTAACCTAACTATGTTCAACCTTATAGCTAAAAAGATCTAACTAGAATTCAATGCACCTACTACAAATTGCAATCAACCTCATAATTTTACAAGGATGCAAAGGAAAAATTAACCTTTTTCTTTGTATCCAAATTTCTAACCCTAAATATCTTAAAGAATAGAATAATATAGAGTTTAGAAATACAAACAGTAAAATTGAGATGTCATTCTCAATTTGCTATATAGAAATTGCTTTCTAATTACTCAAGATTTGTCAGAATCATTCAATCTAGGTGAGGTAGAAAATAGCATATGAAACCTTTAGGTTTTTCTCAATTTTTGTCGTAGTGTATTATGAAAAGTTATGTTTTGAAAATAGGGTTTAGTCTATTTATAGTTGAGTTAGAAGATAATTGATTTTCGGTGCTTGAATCGATTCATGACAGTTATAACAAACTTCTAATTAATTAATTGATTTAGATCACGTGGAAATCTATCTTCAAATCGATTGTTGAATTAATTCATTTTATTTTGAAAAAGGATCTTGAATCAATTATACAATCGATTTGAAAAAATTCCAAACCTTTGGTAAGAAAAATTTCCTTCATGAATTGATTAATGAATCGATTCAAGTGTATTTCACAAGTTTTTCAATATGAATCGATTCTTGAATCAATTTATACAGTGAAAAATGAATTTTACAAAAGTTTGACTTGTGAAGAAGTATTTAGAAAATTTGTTTGAAAACTCATTTTAAGTAATTTGTTTTAACTCATTATAAGTTATTTTTGGAAAACATAATTGAGTAATTTGAAAAAGATTTCTATTACAAAAGATCCTTAGAAACAGAATAAAAGCTTAATACTAAAGTAGATCTTTTGATCATGACTTTGATCAACTTTAAATCCTACAAAAAAAAGAAGATAAACACTTAAAAATAAAGTCAGCGTGCAATAATGATTAAAATATTTTTCTAAAATTATTTTTCAATAGTCAAAACTGAAGAAAATGTGTAGTTAGGATAACCTAGGCTAACAATCTCCCATTTTTTGATATTGACAAACAATTTTAGATGAGATTCAAAGTTTCTTGAAAAGAATCAATGTTAGATGAGAAAAACTCATCTTTTCTTTATAAAAAAAAATCAATTTCCAAAAGAGATATTTGGTTTTGAAAATCTATCTTTTCTCCTTTTTTTTTTCTTTTGAAAATCTCATCTTTTCTCCCCTTTTTGGCACATTAAAAAGAAATTAGTGCTCAATAAAAAGAGAAAAAAATTAGATTTCAAAAAAGGAAAAAAAATCTCATTTTTAATATGTGCTTACTCATTTTCCTAAAAAAATATAGCTTTTGAAGGTAAACTTGATATATAATAGTCCAAAAAAGTCATAATCCAAAATATTAAACTAGAATCCATACATAGGATAAAGTAAAATCCAAAATATGCAAATAGCAACATACATACATAGTCATTAAAATATCTAGAACATAATAAAGTATCAGAAAATCATAGAATACTCAACATAAGAACAAATATAATGAAAATGGGAAAAGGGCTAAGGAATACAAGACTCAATTAACAACATACTAAGTAGGTGGATCTTGTTCAGGTTCAGCTTGAAACTTTGCTGGAAGTTTAGCTTCTTCATCCCACTGGTGCATCTGTTGTGACATTTCATACAATTGAGTCTCTAGAGTATTGAGTCACTCATTTACTGTGGTTTGAAATGTACAGACTTCTTTTTCCATATTTCCCATGCGATCTTTCATAGACTCAAAAAATGACTGATGTGTGTTAAGGCAATCTAGCGATTGTGTAGTTTTCTCATTTCTTCAACTAATTTATTTTCTGACTCACTAAACAACCTTGCTCCCCCTGAACTTGATGTTCCTTTAGTGGTTTGGGGAACCTGTACCTTTTTCCTTTTCCAATTTCCCCTATCATCTTGTTCTAGTTGCATCTTATGCAGGTGTGTGGTAGTTATCATGGTAGATGCATTCATTGGATAAAATTAATTTTCTTTAGAAATTGGCACTTTAGATTTTTTGAAAATGGGGGTAACAATCATATCAAATGGGAGGAAGCCAATATCTGAGCATTTTGAACACTCACCCAAATATTATGAAATATGACATATTAAAATCAAATTGGTTTTTAATGATTCACATAAAAAACAATTCATCCTCCACTATGAGTAAAATTAGTTACCCTTGGAAGTAACACCTTATAGATAGCATAATGTAAGATCCTATCCTCAAGGGATAAGCTAGTAATCAGTAATTTCCCACTTTCATCTTTTGGGGTGGAATAAAGAAATAACAATGTAAAGGAAAATTCTCTGCTATAGTTAGGGAAGGATCTTGCACCAAGCTTAGGGGCTGATGCATCCATATCAAAAATGTTTGCCAAAAATTCAATGTCAACAACAATATGTTTATGCATGATATAGCATGATAACTTATCATCAACAACTGCTAAATTTGCGTAGAACATTTTGACTAATCCAGGATAGGTTATTCCTTTGTATGCCAAAAATTTATCTAACTTGTATTTGGCTAACAAAGCAGGCAAATGAGTAATTTCTAATAATTTCTCACTAAAGCACTTAAAGGGCTCAATTTTCCTATTTGATAGCTACAGAAAATTGGCATACTCACTTAGAGATTGGAAGTGTGTTTCTTCTCCTACTTGAGTTATGGATTTGTCTATCTCCTTGTCTTTTTTCTTTGAGATAGCAAGCTTGATGCATTTTGACATTTTCTTTAGTTAGGGTTTGGTAGGTATGAAATTGGGATCAAGTGATTTAGAGAAGTTTTGATGAAATTGATAGGGGAGAATTGATAGATTTAGTGTTTCTAGCAATTCTATGAAAATAATTTAAGTAAAAATGGTTTAGATTTGAGATTGGGTTGAGAGATTTAAGTAAAAGGTGAGAGAATTTTCGGTGGTTTCGAATAGAGTAACTTTTAAATGAGGTTAAAATCGATTTGATATATATAGAAATTAGGCTATGAATTAATTCGATAATTGATTCATGGTGTGTTTTAATGTGTTGTGAATCAATTCACATGTAAGTTTTAGAACATTGAATTGATTCCTGAATTGATTGTGTTATGAAATTGTGCATCAAAATTATTGAGAATCGATTAAGGAATCAATTACATTAAAAGTAGAATCGATTGTGGAATCTATTCAGAGAGGTAGAGAAAAGATTTTTAGAAAATTTTAGAGTTCTTGAAAGATCACAAATTTTGTGAATCAATTCTTAAATTGATTGTTAAAAAATTTTCCATGCGAATCGATTAGTAAATCAATGTGGAAACTCTTGAAAAAATTGAAAAAATTATAATCAATTTGGTAATTGATTTAGGCAATTCTAAAAATAGTTTTTCATGTAGTTTTGTTTTATAATTGTATAAAAGTAATGTATTTTCCAGTAACACTTAACTCAATACTAGAGAAACTCAATCTTCACTCAAAATACCTGCAAAACAAACCTAGGGATATTTTTGACGTGTAAGTTAGTAATTGCAATGAATGATATAATCTCAAATATAAAAATTTCTTCCAAAAACTTTTAATTCTTCATATGATCCAATATCCAAAATATTACCAACATAACAGTTTGTTACAGAACAACTTCAATCTACCTTTTAGTGTTTTATCTCCAAGTTTGCAAAATAGAAAACTTATTTGTGCTTTTGTGGTACCCATCTAGATTTGAGTCTATGCTTGTTAGAAAATTCATCAATAATTCTCTTAGGTAGCCAAACTAGCTTTTCTTTTGGTTTCAAAATGTATGTACCATTTCTGTATGGACAATGCTTTATGTGATGTCCTCTATGGTTATAGTAAAAACACGTAAGATAAGCATACTTCCTTTTGGTTTTTGACTATATGTATCCTAATCCATATTTATTCTTAAATTGTTTTTGATTCTCTAGCATATCATTGAACTTTCTATCGTTGTCAGTGAACCCTTGTAGTGATTTTGTCAATACAGCTATTTTAGATCTGTATGACTCACATTGATCACATGCCTTTCTGTCATTCATTTTTTGAACTAAGGCATTGAAATCATTATTTTCCTTTTTAGATTACTTTAATTTTTTTAGCAGATTTTCGTTTTCACTTTTAACTTGCTTTAGGTATTTCCTAGTTTTGACCAGCAAATCATACATCTCAACATTCAAATCATCAGCATCAAAATCATTATTAGAATCAGTAATATATATCCTATGAAAGAAGGATGGATACCAAAATTCCTTAACATCCTCATCAAATCTAACCATAAGACAAAGATGAGCTTCTTCTTTTGTTACCTCATCTTCTAATGAATCAGCATCTCCATTTTCCTAAAAAGCTAAATTCCCTTTTCTTGATGCTTGTTTTCTCTTCTTTCTTTCTAACTCAAGTTGTTTCTTTAGGTACACTGGACAATTTGGCTTTATGTGTTAGACTTTTTACACTCAAAACAGGTTGGTGTTGTGTTTGATGTACTCCCTTGTTCACCTTTGTTTTGCTTTCTTTTTGGTGGTAGATCAACAGCTTTCTTCCTCTCTTTGTTCCTCTTTTCTCTAAAAATTCTCTACAGCTTCTTACTGATTAAGGCCATTTCCTCTTTTTCATTTATAACTTCATCATTTTTAGATTGATCCTTATCTGAATCAATTGAATTTGCAGCTTTTAAGGCCAGTGTCTTTTTCTTTTTATCATCTCTATTTTTCTTGTATCTTTTAAGTTCCAACTTGTGTTCTTCTAGATTTCCAAAAAGTTCCTAGATTGTTGGGATGCCTGTCTTCAGTGATTCCTTGATGGCTATCACTTTGGGTTGCCACTCTTCAGTTGATAATCTTAAGACTTTGTGAATCACGTTAGCATTCTCAAACTTTCTGCCAAGAAACATTAAATGATTGGTTATTACTGTAAACCTTCATATCAAATCTTTTATTGATTCACCTTTTTCCATTTTAAACATTTCATACTGAGATACTAGAACATGCACCTTAGATGCTTTTACCTATATGGTGCTTATGTATGTAATTTCTAAGGTATCCCAAATCTCTTTAGTAGTAGCACAATTAAAGACTCTTTCATACTTATTAGGTGATAAAGAATTAGAAATTATCCATTTTACTTTTGATGCTAGTAAATGTCTTTTTCTTTCATCTTCTATCCATAGTGACTTAGGCTTAGGCTGTGGTATTCCATTTAGCAGTGTTATAGGGGGTTCATAACCTTTTTCAACTAAATCCCACATGTCTATGTCTGTAGCCTGTATGAAATCCCTAATTTTCTGTTTCCAATATGGGTAGTGTTCACCATTAAATCTTAGGGGTTTATGCATAGGAAGACATTCTGGCAAGAAAATAAAGTTAGAATCTATGTTTTCACTAAACTAAAATAGTATCAAGAACCAAAGCTCTGATACCAAATGTTGGTCTCGATAGTGATATAGCTAATCAACATATCTTTTCCTTATTTCGGTTAAGAAATTTGTATACTCTTTATTATAGCTAGGATCCTAAATGAATTTAATAATACTTTTAATTTTAATTTGTGTTAGCAAATGGTTTGCTTCAATTAGCATAGCAAAAAACTTTACAATTTAAGATTTATATCATATTAATGAAGATTGCTGAATTAATGTATAAATTAGAAATTAGATGAAAAGAATTGGAGTATTCAATGTAGTAGAATTCAAAATTATAGAATTTGTGACTATACAAGAATATAGATGTAGAAATTAAAGAATTGAGACACAAATTTTTAAAGTGGTTCAACTTGAATTGAAACTGCAATTTAAGTCTACTCCATTGGATTAATACTCAACCATATGATCATTTTTATTAACTAAACATAGGAATTTAATAGGGCTCCCATTGACTAGTTTTACAATAAGAAATTAATAGGCTCTTGTAATGCCTAAGATACAAAATTTTTAAATTTAACCTAACTATTTTCAATCTTATAGCTAAGAAGATCTAACTAGAATTCAATACACATACTACAAATTGCAATCAACCTCACAATTTTAGAAGGATGTTATAGGAAAATTAACTTTTCCTTTATATCTAGATTTCTAACCCTAGAAGTCTTAAAGAATAGAATAAGATAGAGTTTAGAAATACAAATAGTAAAATTAAGATGTGAGTCTCAATTAGCTATGCAAGAATCGCTTTCTAATTGCTTAAGATTTGTCAAAATCATTCAATCTAGGTGAGGTAGAAAATAGTAGATGAAACCTCTGGGTTTTTCTCAGGTTTCGTCATCCTATATTGTGAAGAGTTATATTTTGAAAATAGGATTTGGTCTACTTATAGTTGAGTTAGAAGATAACTAATTTTTGGTGCTTGAATCAATTCATGAATCAATTCGTAATAGTTATAACAAACTTCTAACTAACTAATTGATTTGTAAATCAATTTAGATCATAGGGAAATCTATCTTTGAATCGATTCATTTTATTTTGAAAAAGGATCTTGAATTAATTGCAGAATCTCGATTTGAAAAAATTCCAAACTTTTGGTAAGAAAAATTTTCTTCATAAATCGATTTATGAATCAATTCAAGTGTATTTCACAAGTTTTTCAATATGTCTCGATTCTTGAATTGATTTATACAATGAAAAATGATTTTTACACAAGTTTGACTTGTGAAAGAGTATGTAGAAAATTTGTTTGAAAACTCATTTTAAGTAATTTGTTTTATCTCATTATAAGTTATTTTTAGAAAACATAATTGAGTAATTTGAAAAAAGATTTCTATTAGAAAAGATCCTAAGAAATAGAATAAAAGCATAATACTAAAGTAGATCTTTTGATTATGACTTTGTTCAACTTTGAATTTTGCAAGAAAATAGATAAACACTCAAAAATAAAGTCAGCTCATAATAATGATTAAAGTATTTTTTTAAAATTATTTTCAATCATCAGAACTGAAGAAAAGGTGTAGCTAGGATAACCTAAGCTAATAGTATGGACTCATAAGAAAGTGTATGGGCTTGTTGGACACAAATGAGGGAGCATTAGGTTAAGGAATATGGACTCCTTAAGCTTAAGGCATTATACAGATCAAACAAGCAAGGGGTAGTTCTAGCTTGTGCATCACTAAGCTTCCCTACTCTTACTTGTGCTTTAAACTCCTTTATAAAAAAAAAGGAAAAAGGCCAAACAAAAAATATACAACAATTTTAGTTCTAGTATATGTGTTGTGCACCAACTATCTCTTTGTGATCTCACTCATCTCCTTTTTGCATCCAAACAATCAATCAGGCCCTAGTGAATATTGATTCCTTAGAGAGCTAGCACTTCTTAAGTTGAGTGGTTGAATTTCCCATTCTATAAGTCATGTGAACTTCATAAAAGCTTTGAATCAACTCGATTCGTATAGATCACCATTTGTGTTGGAGATCAAATTCGAGGGAGTTGATCATGGGACTTATTTGTGGAATTGCTTGGAGAGCAAACTAACAATAGAGATTGAAGATTCAGAGAACAACTCACATGAAGGTATAATTTAAATTGTTATTTTATATTTGCTTTGCTTTTGCATTAATATGCAAACAATATGATCCATGTGTTGGGAAAAATTTTAAATTTTTGTTGCACATACTTGATGCTAATGATCGGTATATTTGATATGCTTAGATCCATTTTTTCCTAATAGTGGTATCAGAGATCATGTTGTTCTATATTAATTCATGATTAAGAATTTGATTGTTATGGTAATAATAGAGATTATAGGAATATTTTAACTTGATTCCATTAGATTAAATTTTTTTATTCAAGGTATAACATTTTTCTGCAGAAACATTTTCTACATTCCAATAAGATTGGATATGCACTTTTGAATGAAGAATACACCAAAAAGGAACTGACTAACCAGCTACCTAAACAAGGGGTTGTCTGACTAGCTAGTGGCTAGAGATGATGGTTGGGTGAACAAGCAAACTTGTAGGACTAGCATTCTGGCCGAACTAGAAGGCCAAGGATAAGGGCTGAATGAGTTTTGGCCTACCTCCTCCAATGGTAATTTTGGCCCCCTTAGTTGGTCATGATGATAATCAATCAATCAATCCCCTGATTGATTGTGATGAAAATCAATCAGCCTTATGATCTAATCGCACAAATACAATTTAGAAAATTAATTGCAATCACAACCAATTTTGAAAAGTTGACCTAAATTTTATTCATGTGATTATGGAAGCTTTCCTTAACTTTAAAATTAATTTGAATATGATTACAAATTGGTTCAAATAATTTTTGGAAACTTTCATTTAATTATTCACTTGGTATCAAAGTTTTGGAAAGTCACACGGAATATAAATAATTGATTAATTTTGGAATTAATGATGATTAGTTTCCAAAATAGATTGATTGTGATGTTTGATGATGAAATCAAATTAGTCAACTTATTTAAATTAAATGTTAATTAAATAATTGAAACATGTATGACCATAATTTGAATCTTATATTTAATGTTCTATGCTTTCTTGTCTTATATGCCTCATATATATATATATATATATATATATATGAATGTATGGAAAGATGATTATGGACCAAAGGTTTTAATGAATATAATGTATATACTATTTTTGGGTATAAATAAGGCCTATGTGTTGTGCTTTTTTCTCTACTTCTAAATGTAAAATTCTCTTCTCATGTTACTCCCCTTGAATGTAATTTAAGGTTTCTCCTATAAAATGTAATTAGTTACATAGGATATAAATTAAGGAATTTTGTCTCTTTTGGAAGAAGAAGGAGGTGCCCAAGCATGAAGCATGACAAGATACACAAGTTATGGAGATTCTTCCCTTTTACGGCTCAAAGGAATAATTTAAGTTGGTCCATAATCATTCCACATATGTTATGCATGCATGTGATTTATATGTATGGTATAAATGATGATGTATGTATGACATAAACTAGTAAACATATGCATACCCAAGATTTACATGTATGATATAAATGGGATATATGTATGACATAGATTAATACATGAGACCTTTAATAGTTAAACCCTAAACTAATTAAAAGATCACTCACTAATTTAAGTTGCATATTAAGAACATGGTCTGATGCCACACATTAAAATAATGATAATCAAAGATTAATTTCATGATAACTTGTTGGCCTCTATCAAAGTTATACCACATTTTTCATGTTATTATTATTTGAAAATATTCTTAATTGATAGTTTCAACTTAACAAACATGTATGGTCGGCAATGACATTTATTGATTGACTATACAATGTTTAGGTGTAATTGGGTTTCACTTTGAACATTATAAACAAAGAGTTGTTAATAATGTTCGATATGATGGATAATAAATGACAAAAAGTTATCAACCTAATGATTAGGAATTATATGAAGATGTAATTAATAAGGAGTTGTCTACCTAGTCTAATTTATTTAGATTCCATAGCCTCTATTAAGTAAATTAAATTTGGATTCTAGCCTATTATGATTATCAACCAATGTGATAATCTGATTTTAAGATAGAGAGTCATTAGAATTGAAGAAAATAGTGAGAGTTCATTCTATTAAAGTCCATATAAAATGAATCTTATTCTTAGATATTAATCTACTATATTCTTTTTGAAGGTTATTTAAAATGACAAATAACATCTTTGTTATGGGCAAAATTTGATCTCGCAAAGCAGACCAATAAAGGCTCAGCAGAAGCTAAGTCCAAGAAAAAAGAGTTCAGCTTGCTAAGGTTGAGGACGCTAAGTCCTGGCTTGCATACTCGATAACTGATCCTATGCGAGCTTGCTTCGCTATAAGTGAACCTGATCTTATCGAACGAAGGCTAGCAACGACCTCGAGCCAAGCATCTTAGCTCGCAAGGTAAGGCACATTGCCCAGCTAAAAGCTTCAATGAGTTAGAGTACCAGACAAGCTTTTGTCAGTTCATAGACAAGGGACCTACCCTACAGAAAGTAACTTGTAGAAGCTGATTTACAAGAGTTTATATTGTCTTGCACATTTAATGTTTAATGTAACATATTTACAACATGTAAAATTACATTTGTTACCTCCTAGCTTCTATAAATAGGAGGAGAAGGATCCTTGTAAGCTAAGCTAAGATAGCTATACTTGAACTTTGTAAAATTTCCTTCAAATTAATAAAAGTTATCATGGATATAGGGACTAGTACTGCTTGTTTTTAGTCGAACCACATTAAAAAAATTGCACACCATTGTTGTTCTTCCTCTTCACCATCTTCATTATCTCCCATTTTGTTAACTGAAAAGCAGTTTGGGGTTCAAGAACTGATCTCAGTTGATAGGAATTTGGCAGAACCAGATTTCATCGTCAACATTTTGGTGCTAGAAGAAAGGCTTATATGCTTTCAGATTTCTTGATTTCTCTTTTGTATAGCTACAATGGTAAGAGGAAGAATCACTAGGAGTTCAAACACTCCAGTTGTTCAATTGGCAAACACTCCCACTACCAAAACTCATCGCTAGCTTATTGCTGCTCTTGAAATCAAAGAGGTGCAAACGTCTCACTAACCCTAGCCAGTGCTCAATAATATGGTAAGAAAGTCGGCTGAAGCTGTTAAAGTGATAGCATAAGCACCGACCTAGGGTGCACAAAGGTAAGAGGAAATCATAGCACAACTCTAGTAGCTACATGAAGAAGTCCAATAGGAGACTTGTGAGGATCGTGACAATCAGCGATCCGAGGGCTCACAACGAACCAAGAGCTTGAATAAGACTAGCCAAATGGGGAAAGAGAATTAACAATTCTCCGCCCTACAATTCGAAATGTAGGACCCATTTATGAAAAAAGTGCTACAAAGGCTAAAACGATTGGAGGAACTCTCAATGAGGTGAGCTCACCATTCTCCTTAGAGATTGAGATGTGGCCCCTCCCACAGAAACTTAAAGTCCTTGTGATACCACTGTATGATAGAAATAGTGACCCTAGTGACCATCTGGATGCATTCAACGTCTAGATGGACCTTCAAACAACTAACCCTTTGGTCAAGTGTCGTATTTTTTCGGCCACATTAGAAAGCATACCTCGGGCATGGTTCAAAAGCCTTCAGGCTTATAGTGTCAATAGTTAAGAAGAGTGCCAGATGAAATTCATGATCAATACTGGGTGTTGAAGAGGCAACTCGCACTTTCCTGCCACCTTGCCATGATCTTTCAATGAAAGAATGAATTGCTAAAAGATTACATAGCTAGATTCAAGCAAGAGGCCAATTCTGTAGAAAATCCTTTAAAGGAGAATATCCCAGCAGCAATCTTTATGGGGCTTCGTAAAGATGGAAAGCTGTACAGAAGCTTGTACAAGTCCCCAGTGCAAGATCTTGTTGAATTCTACGAGCGAGTTACCAAGCAAATAAGATGGGAGGAAACCTTCTGTGTAGAGGAACTCGGGCATAAAGGTGAGATGGCCAGCGCCCCTTAGAGCAAAAAGAGGAGCAAAGAGAATCAGAATAATGATTTTGGTGACCAGCCCGCAAAGAGGGCCAAGAGTATACAACCTAAACATCGAGGTCACCATAAAAGCTATATCATCCTGTTTGATACACAAGATAGGATCTTTGCTGCAAAAAGGGGCAAGGAAGACTTTGGAAAGCCTAAACCCATGAGGGCCACTAGCAAATTAAGGGACTCGAGTAGATTTTATGCTTATCACAATGAGGTTAGACACACTACCTCAAAATGTTGGGCATTAAGAGATGCCATAGAAGACCTCATCAAAAAAGTTCGCTTATGAGATTATATGGTCTAACTTTCTAGATAACAAACTCAATAGACTCAGCAAATTACTAATCGAGAGTAAGAGCCTTCCATTAGAACCATTTTCTGATTGTGTAATGTTATATCAAAATTAATGAAAGGCTTTTGAATTTTTTAAATCATCTAGCGGAATGCTGTACAGAAAGAGAGTTATTATATTAATTCGATATCAGTCCTAATTAACTAGCTGAGATGCAAAGGCACCCTTTTTGGGGAGAAAGAGGGCAATGACCCTCACCCTGATAGGACAAAATTATACGAATACACCCGTGGGTGAGATGGCATAAAGCCTACCCCATCGATACATCCATAGCAGATACATTCGGGGGTAAGATGGTGCAAAGCCTACCTCATCGATGCATCCATAGCAGATACATCCATGGGTGAGATGGTGCAAAGCCTACTCCATCAATACATCCATAGCGGATACATTCCTGGGTGAGATGGCACAAAGCCTACCCTATAGATACATCCATAGTGGATACATCTGAGAGTGAAATGGCACAAAGCCTACCCCATTGATACATTCATAGCGGATACATCTGGGGGTGAGACAGTGTAAGGCCTGCCTCATTGATACTTCCAAAATGGACAATGCCTCAGACATGGAGGTGCCATTAAACACTCAAATCCAGTAAAGAGCTATAAGCTCACTAAAGCATGAGGGTACCAAAATAAACTCGATTACCTGCCTGAACAACAAGATTGCTATGGGACTGAGCAACAAGATTGTTCTCTCACTGAGTAACAAGATTGCTGTCTCGCTGAGCAACAAGATTGCTACCTTACTGGGCAACAAGATTGCTACCTTATTGAGTAATGAGATTGCTATGAGATTGAGTAACAAGATTGCTATCCCACTAAGTAATGAGATTGCTGGCAAAGTCAAAATCATACTACCCATTGAGCAATAAGATTACTGTGGCATAATTAGTAAGGCGTAGCTCTCATGCGACTAAATACTTATAGCTCTCATGTGACCAAATGCTCATAGCTCTCATATGACTAAATGCTTGCAGCTCCCATGCGATCAAATGCCCACAGCTCTCATGTGGCCAATCTAGGCATTAAGGCACTCAGACGCCCAAACTTACTATTAATTAAAAATATGACCAATTGTTCATCTGTATGGTATTTAGCTATAATTTGCGTGAAGACTTACACTATCATCTGTGACATACAGAAGGTTCGATATAGCATTCAAGAGTTACAAAGAAAACTTATTCATTAAAAGGCCTCATTTAACGAGGTAAATTTACATCAGAAGATTGGAAGTACAAAGTTAAAGCATAAAGCCTACAGCTATCACTTCCGTAAGGAAGGAGAGAGCCAGCCCCCGGGAGATGAATTCCAATCGGCTAGAGGATTGATGAGCATGATTACTCGTCAATCTTCTTCTTCTTATAGCCCTCCTCAGCCAGTGGCTCCTTTCCTAACTCATGCCCAGAGCAATTCAAAAAGTGCTCAGGAGTCTAGCTGGCAATGTTAAATCTTATAGTAGAATCATGAGGAAATAATCCAAGATCTGCATAAGACTCCCCAGCAGCTAACAAGAAGAGTTATATAGGGAAGTCACGTACAGTAGGCCATTCACGCCTCCTAATATACTGTAGCAGACCATGCATGTCTCAAAATGCTTCATCGAAAGCTGAACTACCAGAAACATTAGGGGTTAACTAAACCATCCATCAGACCATTCCATAAAGAAGCAAAAAGAGCTTCTCAGGCTTTATAAACTAGTTCAGGTTTGGTAAAGAACCTAAAGGATAATTAGCTGTTTTAGATTGAATGATCCAAAGAAAACATGGCTGCCATGCCAACAGCCATAGATTATGCACAGTAAGAGGTATGGCTAAAAGCAGATGAAATGAAAGAATTGAAGTCTAAAATGCAACACAAGAGAGCAAAGACTATGATTGCTCAGCAAAATTACAACTCCCAGGTCATGAAGCAAACTGAAAGTTAGAGGGCTTATATTATGAGCAAAATTCAATCTCGCAAAGCAGACCAGTAAAGGCTTAGTAGAAGTAAAATCCAAGGAAAAGGAGTTCAACTCATTAAGGCTGAGGACGCTAAGTCCTGGCTCGCATACTTGATAACTAATTCTACATGAGCTTACTTCGCTATAAGTTAACCTAATCTCATCAAACAAAGGCTAGCAGTGACCCTAAGCTAAGGGTCTTGGCTCGTGAGGTGAGGCACATTACCCAGCCAAAAGGTTCAACAAGTCAGAGCACCAGATAAGCTTACGTCAGTTCACAGACAAGGGACCTGCCCTACAAAAAGCAACTTGTAGAAGCTAATTTGCAGGAGTTTATATTGTCTCGTACATTTAATGTTTGATATAACATATTTATAACATGTAAAATTACATTTGTAACCTCCTAACTTCTATAAATAGGAGGAGGATCCTTGTAAGCTAAGCTGAGATAGTTATACTGAAACTCTGTAAAATTTCCTTTAATTTAATAAAAGTTATCGTGGACATAGGGACTAGTACTGCCTAATTTTAGTCAAACCACATTAAAAATATTGCATGCCATTGCTATTCTTCCTCTTCACCATCTGCATTATCTTCCTTGTCTCCCATTTCATTAATTAGAAAGCAGTTTGGGGTTCAAGAACTGATCTTAGTTGACAAAGATTTGGCATAACCAAATTTCACCATCAACAATCTCCTTAAGAAGTATTCCAATTGATGAAAAGCTTACCGATATGTGGACTAGTTACAGATAATCTGATTCTAAAATAGAGGGTGATTAGAATTAAAGAAAATAGTGTGAGTTCAATCTGAAGGTTCAAGTGAGTATGCAAGTTTTGACCTTGATGCTTACTTGAAACATGATGAAGATGTTGAATAAGTAGCATATGTAATGTTAGTTTCAATGTATCCCAAGCTTCAGAGCTACATGAGAATATGACATTCTCTAAAATGATTCTACATTTGTGGGAGCCATACAAAGGGCATGCTCATATTAAGAGATACCATGTATCTCAGAAATTATTCAACTGTAAGATCACTGAGGGATCATTTGTCATAACTCATGTGTTAAAGATGATTGGACTAATAGAGAGATTGACCCAACTTAACCATGTGATCGATAATAATCATGTAGTGAACATCATATTGCATTCCCTTCCTAAGTCATTTGGGCACTTTGTCATGAATTTCTTCATGAATAAGATATAGGTCTTTCTAGTAGTTACTTAACTTGCTTAAAATTGCTAAAATAAAATTTTAGAAGGAACAATCTATACTAATGGTTAGTATTTCATCTAAGCCCAAGAAATGAAAAAAGAAAAGACTAAAGAAGAGTTCTAAGACTAAGGCTTCAGTTGAAAATCCTAAAGGTGTGTAGAAGAAGAAAGAGAGCACTCCTAAAGGCATTTGCTTCCATTATGGAGCAAAAGGCTAGCGGAAGCAAAATTGTAAAGCTATTTTGAGACTGTGAAGTAGAAGAAGCTTAGAAAAGCTTATACTTCAATAAGAAACCAAAGTTCAGTGAATCCATAAATTTGTCATATCTTTAGCATTGTAGACTTGGTCATATTAATGAAACTAGAATTACAATATTACATAAAAATGTATATTTGGATCCGATTGATTATGAAACATATGAAACTTGTGAATCATGTCTTATTAGGAAGATGACTAAGAAACACTTTATTAAAAAAGAGAATGTGCCAAAGAAGTACTAGAGTTAATACATAGTGATGTATGTGGTCCAATGATTACTCTAGCCAGAGGAGGATTTTCCTACTTCATCACCTTTACAATGATTATTCTAAGTATGGGTACATGTATTTAATGAAATATAAGTTTGAAGCCTTTGAAAATTACAAAAAGTTCAAATATAAAGTAGAGAAACAAAGTGGAAAGAGTACCGAGACACTTATATTAGATCAAGATGGAGCATACTTAAGCCAAGAATTCTTGGATTACTTAAAAAGTTTAGGTATCTATCATAATAGACTCCATATGTAACACCACAAATGAATGGTGTTTCAAAAAGGAGAAATCGTACCTTGCTTGACATGGAACATTCCATGATGAGCTTTGCAACTTTCCCTATATCTTTTTAGCGCTATAGTTTGGAAATTGCTACATATATCCTTAACTATGTCCCATCAAAGTCTATTGATAAGACACTCTAAAAGCTATGGTTTGGGAGGAAACTAAATTTTTCACACGTGAAGATTTAGGGATGTTCTACTTATGTGAAACATATTATCATAGACAAATTAGGATTTAAGAGTGATAAATGTTTATTTGTAGGATACCTTAAGATAACAAGGGGTTACTACTCTTACCATCCTATTGAGTAAAGGGTGATTGTCTTAACAAATACTACCTTCTTGGAAAGAGAGTTTATCCTTAAAAAGGCTAGTGGGAGTAAAGTAGAACTTGAAAAAGTTCAAGAGCCATAAAATGACATAGATTATATGGTTATGGATGAGCTTCATCAAGTATCTCAAGGTGTTGAGAGAACTAATCAAGCTTAAAGTACACATGTACTCTGAAGATCTAGTAGGGAGCGATGAGAACTTAGAAGATATGATTTTGTCCTTACATAGGAGAATGACCATGAGTGTGACTAGTAAATGAGGTAATAGAATCAATCATGTATGCCATGCTATGTGCATGGCTAGATGTCTTCTATGCACTGACTATGACTAGTAGATATCAAGCTAGTCTAGGTAAAAAACATTGGAGTGTAGTCAAGGCCATCCTTAAGCACTTAAGAAGAACTAAGGATGTATTCTTGATATATGTAGGAGACCTTGATTTAAGAACTAAAGGTTTCACAGATGCAAGCTTTCAATCAAATCAGGATGATTACAAATCACAATTAAAATTTGTATTAACTCATAGTAGAGGTACGGTATGATGGAAGGTTTGCAAGCAAGATACCACATCAGATTCTATAACCAAATTCCTTGTTGCTTTAGAAACAACATAGGAAGATGTTTTGATAAAGAAGTTCTTCACAGAACTAGGGGTAGTTCTGAACATTGTTATTATGATAATAATAGAGCCATAGCACAAGTTAAGCTAAAGATCTGTGGTTTCATCGAAGATCCAAACATGTCTTAAGGCATTACCATTTGATTAGCGAGATTATAGAGTGAAATGAAATAAGAATAGAATACATTCCTATAGATTATAATGTAGCTGACCCGTTTACTAAGGTTTTGTCCTAGTCTAAGCTTGATCGTTATTTAGGAAGAATCGAGATTAAGTATAAGGATGATTGGCTCTAGGCCTAGTGGGAGATTGTTAGTAGCATGTTTTATAAAACTTAATATTTTGGCTTCTTTATCATTTTAGTCTTATATATATATGCATGCTTGATATATGCATACTATCTTGGATAAAGTCCTTGAAGTTATAATTATGTACAAATAAATTACAATGGAGATTATGATTATGAGATGATTTGTACATATATTTATGATTTCTAAATATCCCTGGTTGTGAAATAATTGAGAAAACATGATACCAATTATTCATGAGTAATTTAGCATATGTTATGTCATATTCTTTGAAAGAATGCAGTGATCTCATACATTGTTTGATATAGAGATATCTAGACAAACATATGGGTATATGATAGAGAACATATGATTGGATTGGCCTTGAGAAACCATATGGATTGCTACCATGTGCCAATGAACTTCTCACATGAAAGGTGGTGTAAGTGATCCTTAGACTTAATATTGACACAATATCTTATGTATAAAGTTATGTACTTTGATTTTATTATAGGATTACACTCTTGAAAGAGTAAATAAGACTAATTTTGGGTACACCATGAAGTATATAAACGTAGAGAGAATTCAACCTCCTTGGTAACAAAGGAATAATATTCTAAAAATGTTTTGATAATTTGTTATGATCAAAATCATAGGCTTATGTATTGATTAGTACATAAAAGGAGTTTTATATATGAATGATTGTGAGATAGCACATGGTCAAACATACACCTTAGATTGAATGCTTATAAGGTTGACACTTGAACAATACTCTTAGTCCAATTTGAATATCAAAAGATGAAGGGATTAAATGACACAGTAATACCTCGTCATGAAAGGGTTGATTTCCAAATAAATATATTCCTAACATTTAGGTGATCATGATTTTTTGCTAGAAGCCAACCATGATCTATAAATTTGTTTGAACAATTTGAATTAAAAGGAGTTTAATTCAATTAAGCTTGAAAAAGTTTACACAATACAATCACTTTGATCCGAAGCTAAAGGAAAGTTAGAATGCAAAATGTTATGAATTCAAGAGTTGAATTTGATGAACATCTTAAAAATTTAAAATGATTAATTAAGTGTTCTAATGCTATTGAAAGTTTTAATTAATCAAAGATTTAATAACTCTAATGGAGATTATGACTATTAAATAGTAGTAAATTTCATAGTTGATATTTATATATTAGAGAACATTTATATCAACACTTGAGGAGATCTAAAAATAGAGGAATGGTTCCTCACTTAGAAATTGTTCTAAGTTAATTAAAATAATTAGAGGATTATTATAAAAAGAGAGTTTATAAGTATGGGCTCATAAGAAAGTGTTCTAGCTTGTTAGACATAAAAGAGGGAGCATTAAGCTAAGGAGTGTGGACTCCTTTGGCTTAAGGGGCTGCACTAGTTGTGCAACCCATCCACCTTGAGTGGATGGCATAAGTAAGGGATAACCCTAGCTTGTGTGTCACTTATCAAACCTCCCACTCTTGCTTGTGCTCCAAATTCCTCTCTAAAAGAAGGAGAAAGGCCAAGTCAAAAATATACAAGAGTTTCAGCCTTAGCTCATGTGTTATGCACCAATTCTCTTTCTCTTTTTAATCTCACTCATCTTTTCTTTACATTTAGACACTTAATCCTGCCTTGGTGGATATTGATTCCTTGGAGAGCTAGGACCTCTAAAGCTGAGTGATTGAATTTCCTATTCTACAAGTCATGTGAACTTCATAGAAGCTTTAAATTAACTTGGTTCATGTGGATCATTGTTGGTGTTTGAGATCAAATTTGAAAGAGTTGTCTAGACATAATTCAAAGGAGTTGATCATGAGGCTTGTTCATGGAATTGGTTGGAGATCAAACTCAATTTTGAAGATTGAGAATTCAAAGAACAACTTTCATGAAGATATAATTTAAATTATTATTTTAAATTTATCTTACTTTTGAATTAATATGATCCTAGTTTTAGGAAAAATTTTAAATTTTCACTACTCATATTTGATGCTAATGATCGATATATTTGATATGCTTTGATTCATTTTTTTCCTAATAGTTTGAGCCATTAGATCTTTGGCAAGATTCTCCTTTATGCATTCTTGTATTAAAGTAATGACACAACTATGGGCTGTGCACACCATTAAGGTTATTGCCTCAAGCTTGACCTTACAACTAAGGGCATCTACCACCTAGTTAGTCCATCTTGCCTTGTGCTCGAACTTGAAATCAAACTTTGCCAAGAACTCATGCCAACGACCTTGCTTTAGGGTTAACTTCAGTTAGGTGAAGAAGTGAGTGTTATCAGTCTTAAACACAAACTTTAACCCAAGCAAGTATTGTCCCCACACCTTTAGGAAATGAACAACTGTTACCATTTCTTTCTCTAGTGCCATATGCCTTCGTTTAGCTTTTAACAACTTATGGCTTTCGTAGGCATCAGAATGTCCCTTTTGAAGTAAGGCTCTAGCCAATGCAAAATCTAAACCATCAGTCTAGTCATAGCATGCTTCAAGTCTTTAAATACAATTTGGTGCTTCTTAGTCCACTATCAAACCATGCCTTTCTTTAAAAGGTTCATTAGTGGGGCTATCCTCCTAGAGTATCCTTCCACAAATTGATAGTAGTAGTTTGCAAGCCTTAAGAAGAATCTTAACTTAGTTGCCCTAAAGGGAGCTTCTTACTTTTGGATGGCCTTCACTTTATCTAGTTCCATGCGGATACCACCATGTTCTACAATATGCCTAAGAAACTTAATGTGCTCTTGAGCAAATGAGCACTTTTCTTGCTATTAGGAAAAACTAGATCTAAGCATCAAATACGCCAATCATAAGCATCAAGTATGTGCAACTGAATTTTAAAATTTTCCCAAATTAATTCATAAACAAGGAATAATTTAAACTAACAATTTAAGTTATACCTTCTTGAGAGTTGTTCTTAAAATCCTTAGTCTCCAAATCTAAATTTGACCTTCAAGCATTCCTACAAACAAGTCTCTAACAAGCCCCATGATCAAGTCTTTCAGGTTGTATTTGGGCAACTTCTTTAGATTTGAAGTCCAAATGATCTATATGAACCAATTTGATTCAAAGCCTTCACCAAGTTCACATAATAGATAGAGTAAGAAATTCAACCACTCAGCTTAAGATGTGCTAGCTCTCTAAGGGGTTGGTGTTTGAAAGCAAAAAGGTAATGGGAAATGAGATTACACGTATAGAGTTAGTGCATAACACATATGTTAGGGTTATTGTTCATGTGCATTAGGTTGGCATCCCACTTCTTTAAATAGAAGAGATTGGAGCATAAGAGTAGGAGCAAGCATGAGTGGCACACAAGTTAGGGTTTCCCTTTACTTGTTTCATCCACTTATCTAGTGGCTGTAGCCACTTTAGCCTAAGGATTCTATACCCCTTAACCTCATGCTCCCTTTCTTGTGTCTAATGAGCCTAAACACCTTTCTATGAGTCCAAAGTCATAAATTTTCTTATGCAATCATTCTCTAATTATTTTAATTAGTTAAAATAATTCTCTAAGTGAGGAACCATTCCTTTACTCATGATCTCTTCCAATATTAATATAAATGTTCTACAACATTTAAATATCAACAATGAAAATTTATTATTATTCAATAATTATAATCTCCATTAGAATTATTAAACCATTGATTAATTAACACTTATGATCACATTAACACTTAATTAGTCATTTAAAATTTCTAAAATGTTCACTTAATTCAACCCTCAAATTTACAACATTTTATATTCTGACTTTTCCTTTGACATTAGATCAAAGAGATTCTATTGTGTTTGACCTATTAGGTTTCTATACATGTTAGCAATGAATTTGTTTAATCACTTCCATAAGCTTAATTGAATTAAACTCATTTTATTTCAAACTCAATTATCCTAAATTGTTCAAACAAATTCATAGATCAAGATTGGCTTCTAGCAAAGCATCATGATCACCCAAATGCTAAGAAAAAATTTGAGGAAATTAAAACCTTTTGTGATAAGGTGTTAGTGTGTAATTCAATCTCTTCATCTCTTTATAATTAAATTGGACTTAGGGTATGTTTCAAGTTTAACCCTAATATGATTGTTTAATCTTAAATGTATGTTCAATTGTGTGCTATCTCATAATTGTTCATACGTAAAACTATTTTTATGTATCATTAATTGATTGTACATGAAACTCTGTTTATGTATCATCAGTACATAAGATAGTGATTTTGATCATAGCATGAATGTCAAAACATTTTTTTGAATATCTTTTCATATTACCAAGGAGGAATAATTCCATCTTGATCAATCATTACCTTCATGTACTTTGTAGTGTACCCAAAATTATTCATTTATACTCTTTAAAAGTACAAGCCTAGAATAAAATCAAAGTACATGACTCTAAACATAAGACATTGTGTTGATCTCAAGTTTAAGGATCACTTTCACCACTTTCTATATGCGAAGTCCATTGACACATGGTAACATTCCATATGGTTTCTCATAGCTAGTTAATCCACTCATATGTTTCATAACATATACCTATATCTTTGTCCATATATCAACATATCAAATAGTGTATGAAATCACTAAATTCTTCTATAAGAATGTAACATAGCATATACTGGTTTACTCATGAATAATTGATATCTTATTTTCTCAATTGTCTAACAACCAAAGATATTTAGAAATATAGTTATATGTATAAATTATCTTATAATTACTATCCCTATTGTAATTTATTTATACTTAATTATATTTCAAGGACTTTATCCAATGTAACATACATATATCAGACACACACACATATATATTTAAAACTAAATTGATAAAGAGGCTAAAACTTCATGTTCTATTAAATATGCTAAGATATGTAGTACCTATGCCATCATAATTGACTGTCTCTAGAACATCTATACTATTAATCTTCCACTTGGCCTAGAGCCAATCATCCTTAATCTAATCCCAATTCTTTTTAAATGACTATCAAGCTTTTACTCGGATAAAGCCTTAGTAAGGGGATAAGTTACATTACTGTTTGTGGAAATCTATACTATTCTTATTTTGTTCTGCTATATGATCTCTCTGATCAAATGGTAACACTTAATAACATGTTTGGATCTTTGATGAGACCTCAATTCCTTAACTTGTGTTATGACTTCATTGTTATCATGATAACAATGTTAGGAACTAGCCTTAGTTTTGTGAAGAACCTTTTTTATCTAGTAATTTTTTATGCTACTGCTGAACCAGCAAAGAATTTGATTGTAGAATCTGCTATGCTATCTTACTTGAAACTTTTCCAACATATTACACCTCCATTAAGAATGAATACAAATCTTGATTGTGATTTGTAGTCATTTTAATTTAATTGAAAGCTTGCATCTGTAAAACCTCTGATTCTCAAATCAGGGTCTCCTCCATATATCAAGAACACATCCTTAGTTCTTCTCAAGTATTTAAGGACGGTCTTGACTAAACTCTCATGTCTTTCACCTGGATTGGCCTGATATCTACTTGTAACCCTTAATACATAGGAGACATATAGCCATGTACATAGCATGACATATATAATTGATCCTATTATCGATGCATAGGGAATCTCATTCATACTTTTCTGTTCATCTTCTATCTTAGGACACTATTTTTAGGACAAGTGAACACTATGAGACATACCTTTTCTTATACTCATCCATGCTAAACTACTTTAGTACTTTGTCTATGTACGTGGATTGGGAGAGGCCAAGTAACCTTTTAGATATATCCTTATAGATCTTCATACCTAGAATATAGCTTTCTTTTCCCAAGTCTTTCATGGAGAATCTCTTGGACATCCATAACTTGAATAATTGTAACATGGAAATGTCGTTTCCTATCAATAATATGTCATCCACATACAATAATAGGAAAATAACTGCACTCTTATTAACCTTCTTATGCACATTTGGTTCATCAACATTCTTGATGAAATCAAATGATTTAATTGCTTCATCACAATGGATGCTCCAACTCCATGAAGGTTACTTTAGTTCATATATGGACCTCTATAGCTTGTATACCTATGGGGTTCGATCATAGAGACAAAGTGCTTAGGTTGTATCATATATACATTTTCTTTCAGGTTTCTATTGAAGAAAGTTGTTTTAGCACCCATTTGCTAAATCTCAGTCATTGTATGTAGCTATTACAAGTAAAATCCTAATGGACTTCAATATAGCAACCAGTGATAATGTTTCCTCATAGTCAATACCTTGTGCTTGCTTATAACCTTTTTTGCCACCAACCTAGCTTTTAAGCTTTGTATTTTTCCATTCACATCTATCTTTCTCTTAGAAACCCACTTACACTCAATGGGTTTCATTCCTTTAAGTGCAATGAGCAACTCCCATACTTGGTTTTCATGCATTGAATCCATTTTAGATTTCATGGCTTCTCACCACTTCAAGAAATCAATATTTGATATTGCTTTTTGGTAACTCGTAGGTTCATTATTGTTCTCTTGTGTGAGGAAAAAACCATATCTTTTAAGTTCATGACATTCCTTACTAGATCTTTGGGGTATAGGTGTACTTTGAGCTTGATTACTTATCTCAACTCTTTGAGATACTTGATCAAACTCATCCTCAATCATGTGATTTGTGTTATTTTGTGGTTTTTGAACTTCTTCAAGTTTTACTTTACTCCTATTAACCTTTTTAAGGATAAACTCCTTTTCTAAGAAGGTAACATTTGTTGAGACAAATACCTTTTACTCAATAGGGTGGTAAAAGTAGTAACCCCCTATTTCCTTTAGATATCCCATGAACATACATTTATCACTCTTAAATCCTAGCTTGTCCATGATGATCCACTTCACATATGTGGAAAAATCCTAAATCTTCATGTGTGAAAGACTTGGCTTCTTCCTGAACCATTGCTCGTATAGTGTTTGATCAACAGACTTTGATGGGACATGATTAAGGATTTATGCAGTAATTTCCTAACTATAGCCTCAGAGAAAGATTGGTAAAGTTGCAAAGCTTATCATAAAATAGACCATGTTAAATAAGGTACTATTTCTCCTTTCTAAAGCACCATTTATTTTTGCCATTGTAGGTGGAGTCCATTATGAAAGAATCCCAAATTCCTTTAAATAATCCATAAATTCCTAACTTAAGTACTCTCTACCTCGATCAGATCTAAGTGTCTTGATAATTTTTCAAGTTTGTTTCTCTATGTCAGTTTTGAATTCTTTGAACTTTTCAACAGCTTCAGACTTGTACTTCATCAAATACACATACTTATACCTAGAATAATTATCAGTAAAGGAGATCAATAAGAAAATGCATCTCTTGTTGGTGTAGTCATTGGATTGTATATGTCATTATGTATCAACTTTGACATTTCTTTGGCATATTCACCCTTTCCAATAAGGGTTTCTTAGTCATTTTCCCAATAAGACATAATTCACAAGTTTCATATGGTTCATAATCAAATGGATCCATATGTCTGTGTTTATGTAACTTTGTGATTCTAGTTTAATTAAAATGACAAATTTTACAATGTTAAAGAGAGGACGGATTTATGGATTCATTAAACTTTGATTTCTTATTTGTGATAGTTAAGATATCTTATCTTAGTTCTAAAACATGCAATCCATTAATAAGATTGCTACTACTATAAAACATGTCACCATGTGAAAAAGAACAACTTTTAATACCAAAGGTATAAGCAAATCCTTCTTGATCTAAACAAGAAATGGAAAAAATATTCTTAAAAATTACAAGAGCATAATAACAATTATTTAGTTATAGAATTAAGCTCTTGTGCAATTCTAAAAGGTAGGTTCTTATGCTAACAATAGTAACTTTTGCTTTATTCTTAGCATGTAGGTCCATTTTACCTTTTTACAGCGTGCTACTATTTTTTAGTCTCTACACATTATTACAAATGCGTGAGTCATAACTATTATCTAATACTTGAGAATTAGTAAAATGATAAGACAGGTTTATCTCAATCATAAGGATACCTAAAGTAGAAACTTCTCTAAGTTTCTTCTACTTCATGATTTCAAGATAAGCTTTACAATTTCACTTCAAATGGCCTTTTACTTCACAATGGTAGTAGATGCCTTTACAAGCTCCCTCTTTCTTCTCTTATACACCTCATTTAGGTTTCTCAACCTCAGCCTTTGCTTTAGAACTCCTCTTTTAGCGCCTATTTATCTTTTTTCCCTTCTTGTGCTTAGAAGAAGTACTAACCATTAATACAAGCTGTTCCTTTTTGAAAGCCATTTCAGAAGTCTCAAGCATGCTAAGTAACTCTACAAGAGAGACTTCTATCTTATTTATGAAGAAATTCATGACAAACTACCCATATGACTTAGGAAGGGAGTGCAGTATGATGTTCATTGCATGATCATTGTCGATCACATAGTCAAGTTTCAATCTTTCTATTAGCCTGACCATCTTTAGCACATAAGTTGCAGTAGATTATCCTCAGCCATCTTGTAGTTGAACAGTTCATGAGATATCTAGTATCTCTTAATATAAGCATGCCCTTTATATAATTTTTATAAATGTAGAATCATTTTAAATGGAGTCATATTTTCATGCTACTTTTGAAGCTTATGGGACATTGAAGCCAACATCACATGTGTTGCTTGTTTAGTGTCTTCCTCGCATTTCAAGTAAGCATCAAAGTCAAAACTTACACACTAACTTGAACATTTAGATAGAGGTAGAGGAGGATCCTTCTCAAGGATATAGGCTATTTTTTCCTACTTAAAGACAATCTTTATGTTCCATAGCTAGTCTATGTAATTTGGCCTAGTTAGCTTATTATCAGCCAATATGTTTTTGAGGGAGATACTATTCATCATTTTAACAACATTCAATAAAAATATAGATGTTATAGGTATTTCCCAGGAAAAACGAAATGGACTCGCCAATAGGATGCAAAGCCCAAAACACAAAAGAGCCCAAATTGGGCTACTCAACAGGAGTCGCAGACCACTAAGTACGAGCAAAATGAGGACTAGATCTATTAAGGAAGACCCCGACTCATTGAAGTGCAAACACCAAGGACATCCTCTATAAAACCCATCGAACAAGCTAGGAAAGTTCTATCAACACATCCTTAGGTCTTTAAGGTAGCAAGCCGAGAATATGTACAAAAGGTCCCGTCAGTCACCGGAGATATGTGTCCCTCAACTGATAGATCATCATTTAGAACTGGCATATTAGCCCCTCGGATATCTGATAGTGATTCACCTAACATTTATTATCTTATGCCAAGCATTTAATGCCTAGACTGACGTATGTAATCATTCTACTGTCTGTAAAATTACACTTGTAACCCTTCTTATGTCTATAAATAATCATGGAGAACCATTGCATGAGAGGTTGAGGTATTGCATGCAAACACTCTGCTAACCCAGCAAGAGGGATCATTGTTGTTATTCTATAAAACTATATAAAATCACCTTTCTTCAACTGATAATATAGTTCAGCATGGATGTAGGGGCCTGAATAGGCTTTAGCCAAACGATAATAAATCTCTATGTCCATTGCCTTTCCTCCTTCCTCTCTTCTTTTATTTTTCCTTATCAATAATCGCATTCTTTAGCTAGTAGTTTAGGGTTCTCAAGAACTAACTCTATTAACTGAAATATTGGATCCTTAAAACTAAATTTCACTGTCAACATTTTGGCACCCACCGTAGGGCCCTAACTACTTTCTCTTCTCGATTAGTTTACTGACTAGCTATAATGGCAAGAGGAAGGACAACAAGGAATACCAGCACTGCCACTGCCTAACCAGACAGTCTCATGTAGCAGTGAAGAGAGATGTTGCCAGCCAAAGGCCTAGTTTTTCCCGTAGCAGGAACTTCTGCCACCCCAGCAGTAGGCACTGCTATTGGTACGACACCTCTTATTTTCTATCAACCTGTTGCCTTCTACATGAATAGAGATCAAGCATGGTTCCAACATCAGGAAACACTTGAAAATATCATGAGGGAGTTGGTTGACATTGTAAGGGCGTTGGCTCAGGCCCAAGTGCAAGGTGCACAGAGGCAAGCTGAGGGTGTTGCACCAGAAGGAGAGCCCTAGTAGCAAGGAGGTCAGTAGGAGAAGATTGTCAGAGAAGAACATCAGTGAGCAAGCTCGACCCACTTGTCTAATTCACAATTAAGATCACAAGTCCATTAGATCTTTAAAGAAAAAGAAGATCGACAACGCCAGAGCTCGCACCAGGAGAAAAGTTCAAGCGAAACCAATGATGAACATAGGTCAGAATGTTGCTCTCCGAATCACAAACACAGAGGAGAGCACAAAACCCATGATCACCACTCTTACGACCGAGGTGGAGTCAGGAGCCATCAAAACACCAATCGTCAGTTAAAGAGCCCGAACCCAAAAATTGAAGAGTTACTGAAGAGGGTTTGACGGTTGGAAGAGCGACCCACTACTCAAAATTATCGAGATCGCTACGAGGAGAGATTACCTTTCACTCAAGAGATTGAAGCTGAACCTCTTCCTCAGAAGTTTAAACTCTTGAGTATCCCACTATATAATGGGGATAGTGACTCGTACAATCATCTGGACGTGTTCAATGTCCAGATGGACCTCCAAACCACTAATCCACTAGTAAAGTGCCGTGTCTTCCCCGCTACCCTGTACATGGTTTAGGAGCCTCCTTGCTCAAAGCATTCATAGTTAGGAAGAATGCCAAGCAAAATTTCTCAGTCAGTACCAAGTGTTAAAAAGGCAGCTCATGCCATCATGCCACCTTGCAACAGTATTTCAATGAAGAGATGAGTCGCTAAAGGACTACATTACTTGGTTCAGATGTAAGGACAGTAACATTGAGAACCCTTCTAATGAAAGCGTTCTCATAGCCATTTCAGCCAGACTTAGAAAGGATGGAAACCTCTACAAAAGTATATATAAGTCCCTGGTGAAAGACTTGAGGGAATTTTATGAGTGAGTGGCAAAAGAAATTAGGTGGGAAAAAACCTTTAACTCGAAGAAGCCCAGCCTGAAAGAGGAACCAAGTGGCTCAGACTAAAACAAGAAGAGGAGGGATAGCGAGAGCAACAAAAATGACCAGATAGGTGGATTTGATAGTTAGGTCGTGAAGAAAGCCAAAGGTGAGCAACCTCAATACCAAAGGTGCTATGATAGTTACAGTATCTTGTCGGACACCCTAGATCAAATCTTCATAACGGAGAGGGATAATGAGGACTTTGGACATCCTAGACCCATAAAAGCTCCCCTCCAAAAAAGAGATAAGAATAAATTTTGTGCCTATCATAATGAGGTCTGGCATAATATTTTAGATTGCTGGGCGCTTAAAAATGCCATTGAAGACCTCATTAGAAGAGGTCACCTAAGGGACTATGTGGTTAGACCCTCTGGATAATGACCTCTATGACCCTAACAACTAGCTTAGCATTAGTCAGCTCCCAAAGATGAAGCCATACCCTCTGTAAGGACCATATTTACCATCCACAGTGGACCACATGTTGTGGGAACTTCCAAAAGGTCCCACGGGCAATACATATGGGAGGTAAGGCATGTACTGATTATGAGGAGTGATGAAACTAGTGGACCGGTGAAGAAAGCTAGGATGAGCACCAGCTGCATCACTTTTACTAGTGAAGACATGTGAGGAGTGCATTTACCATATAATGACACTGTGGTAATACGGGCCAAGATTAGCAATGTTAACATGCGGAGAATCATGGTTAACATAGGCAGCTTGGTTAATGTGATGTACCAACAATGTTTCGATCAGATGGGCATAAGCCTTGATTAACTTAAATCATCTTTGGAGCCCCTCTTTAGCTTTGCAGGGGATGTAGTGGTCCTAACCAGATAAATCAAGCTCCCTATAACCCTAAGAGATTCAGATTGCCAAGCCACTGCCTTGGTTGATTTCCTAGTTATAGATTCTCCCTCAGCATATAATGTGGTGTTAGGGTAGCCAATGATGAATGAATTAGACATGGTGATATCACTTGGAACACTCACCATAAAATTTCTAACCCTGAATGGAGTTGGGTGCATACTACGGTTGATGTGAGAGAGAGGAGAAGGAAAGTTGATGTAGTCTCTGAAGGAGAACCATGACCTATGAGTAAGATTACTGTAAGTAATGACCTGGATCCTCGCAAACTGGGTGCTGAAAAGGCAACAGGTCCGATTGAAGAACTCAAGGACATTTGGGTAAGTGAGGCTGATGTTGAAAGGTGCCTCAAATTAGGTAAAAACCTATCTCCAGGCATGAAGACAGGACTCACGGTGTTCTTCAAGGCAAATATTGATATCTTTACTTGGAATCATGAGGACATGGTAGGGATTGAGCCAAAGGTCATGTCACATAGGTTGAATATTGACCTCAACCATAAGCCAGCACACTAGAAGCATAGACTAATGACTGTTGAATGACATGAAGCACTTAAGGAGGAAGTGGATAAGTTTTTAGCAAACAAATTCATTTGGGAAGCTCACTATCCCACTTAGGTGGCCAATCCCATTTTGGTAAAAAAGAAAAATGAGAAATGGAGGACTTGTATCAATTTCACCGATCTTAACAAGGTTTGCCCCAAGGACAACTTCCCCCTATTGAGGATTGATCAATTGGTAGATACAACAGTAGGACACAAACTTCTTAGCTTCATAGATGCGTACTTAGGGTACAACCAAATTCCTATGGCCCCCTAAAACGAAGAGCACACCTCATTTATTACTGACCGTGGATTGTATTATTATAAGGTAATGCCTTTTGGATTAAAGAATGCTAGGGCAACTTACTAGTGGCTAGTTAACATGATGTTTAAAGAGCAAATTGGAAAGATGATGGAGGTGCACATGGATGATATGCTGGTGAAATAAGAACGAGTCACTAACCACGATTGTGACTTAGGGGTGATGTTTCAAATCCTGAGAATATATCAAATGAAGCTAAATCCACACACATGTGTGTTCGGGGTCACTTTTGGGAAATTTCTTAGCTTCATGGTAAACAGTAAAGGGATTGAAGCTAAACTTGAAAAGATCCAAGCCTTGCTCAACATGAGATCCCTCCTGGGCCCCAAAGATGTTCAAAGCCTTAATAGCCAAGTTACGGTGCTAAGCATGTGTATCTCCAAAGTAACAGATAACTGCATCCCTTTCTTTGATGTCCTAAAAAAGGTGAAAAGGTTCGAATGGATAGAGCAGTGCAAGATTGCCTTCCAATAGCTTAAACAGTATCTCGGGCGAGCTCCCTTTTTTGTTATAACCAAAAGAGGGTGAAAAGTTGATAATCTATTTAGGAGTATCCCAACATGCCCTTAGCACAGCTTTGATGTGAAAAGAGGAGGGTTCAGTTTCCCATTTATTATGTGAGTAAAAGATTACTGGATGTGGAGACAAGGTATTCCCTGATGGAGAAACTTGTTTATTACCTAGTGATTGCGTCGAGAAAGCTATGACCTTATTTCCAAGCACACAGTATCGAGGTGCTAATACAGTTCCCATTAAGGCAAGTCTTGCAGAAGACGGATGTCTTAGGACGTCTCCTCAAGTAGGCAATTGAATTAGCCCAATTTGAGATTAAGTTTAAACCTAGACTAGCGGTTAAAGGGCAAGCTTTGGTGGATTTTATAGCAGAATTCACTGACCCTGTGCAAAAAGAGATGGAGGCATTAGAACTTCCATGCTGGGAGCTGTACATCAATGGGTCATCTAGTGAGTAAAAAGTCGGGGCAGGGGTGCTCCTTATTAGTCCGGAAGGACACAAAATCCTCTATACACTAAGGTTTGGCTTTCAAGCCACAAATAATGAAGCTAAATATGAAGCTTTGTTAGCCTGGTTGTGACTAGCCAGAGAGGTACAAGCTAAGAAAATAAGGATCTTTAGTGACTCTTAACTCATGGTCTACCATGTGTGAGGAGAATACCAAGCTCAAGGTTCGAAGATGGCCGCCTACTTACAAAAGGTTCAGGAACTATTAAAGTCATTTCAACACTATGTGGTCGATTAAATATCATGGGCCTAGAATGTACATGTCGATGCCTTGGCCCGCCTCACTACAACCAAGTATGCTGACTTCCTGGGAGCAATCTCGATAGAACTCCTCTTAGTCCCAAGCATAGAACATGAGGAGGTAGTCATAACAATTGCCAAGACACTGGGCTCCTAGATGAATCCGATCTTAGATTATTTGCAAGAGGGGAAGCTACTAGGTGATAAGCTTGAGGCTCAAAGGTTACAAATTCGGGTAGCCCGATATTGCATCTATGACGACGTATTATACAAGAGAGGGTTCTCCACCCTGCTTTTGAGATTCATTGATGGCTCAGATTGTGATATCATCCTGGAAGAAATTCATCCCAACCATTGTGAAAATCATGTTGGAGGGATGTCTCTAGCTCAAAAGGCTATCCGGCAGGGATTTTATTGGCCAACAATGAAGCAAGATGTAATCAAACTCATCAGAAGGTGCGATAAGTGCTAATGATTCATGATGATCCTGTGAGCCCCACCAGCCTACTTGCGGCAAATGGTCAGTCCATGGCCGTTCATAATTTGGGGGATGGACCTTATAGGACCACTTCCCATAGCTCATGGAAATTACAACCATGCAGTAGTAGCTATGGATTATTTCACTAAATAGGTAGAAGCAAAAGAGCTTGCGGAGATTTTATCTACAAAAATTATAAAATTTGTTTGGAATAATATCATCTATAGATTTGGAGTCCCCCAATAGTTTATAATAGACAATGGAACTCAATTCAATAGCAAGCAGTTACTTAAGTTCTGTAATAATCTTAGGATTACAAAGAGCTTCTCGGTCATGGACCATCCATAAGCCAATGGGCAAGTAGAAACTGTCAACAAGATAATAAAGCATATCTTGAAGACAAAGCTGGAGGCTAAAAAGGGAGTATGGGTGGATGAGTGATAACACAATATTTGACACATCTATTTGTCCTCATACTTAGCATTTTAAGGTCTAAAATGACATGTTTCTAGCTGTGTTAGA